>JABBWB010000192.1:0-79962 GCA_016628085.1 Suillus occidentalis | reverse complement strand
TAAATTGATACATTGAACATTCAAGTTGAAACAGGGCAACGCAATACCTCACCTGCAGGTACTTGGAATGATCTGGATGGTGCGGAATACCAAGGTGAGCTCAAATTATGTGCTTTTACATTCATTATCGAAACTTTACTAGATCTTCCCTCGTTTCTCGATGCCAATGTCCCTGAACGCGTGGAACCCATGTTCCAGGTCGATGACATCAAGCTCGAGTACCATCCTAGCAGCGGGATCACACCAGAAGTACACGCCTTCAACGATTTCAAACGCTGTCCACCAACGTCTTCTGCCCCACCTCATAAACGTCCCTGGGCTCCATTTAAGTCACGCTTGGAGTTCGAGATAGCCGAACTTGCTCTGGAGGTCTCAACAACGATCAAACTGATCGTCTCATTACGTTGTGTAACAGGTGCGCTTCTCAATCGGAAAAATTTACGTTCAAGAACCACAAAGACATCCGCGAAAGGTGGGAAGCCGTCTCCCATCGCACTACTGGGGTTTTTTTCCTTCGTTCGTTCTAATATTCATTGTCTAACAACTAAGTTTAGTTTACTCATGATGTAATATCTGTACCATACGATGATTCAATTCGAAATTCGACAATTCGAGCTATACTACCGGGATCTCTGGGAGTGGGCGGCAGATCTTCTCCGTGATCCTCGCTTGTTCCCACACATGGTTTTTGATGCGCAACGCTTCTCGAAATTTGATGGCAAGACCTTTGTACGTTTCATAGACGAACCTTTCACTGCCGAAACCTTTTGGAATGTTCAAGTAGGTACTTAATCTCACTGTCAATTTTGATCGCCTTACTTTGCTTTATAGTCACAGCTACCACCGGGCGGCAAGCCCTTAGCTTTCGTTTTGTATGCGGACAAGACAAGGTTGTCGTCATTTGGTACCGCAAGAGGGTATCCTGTTGTTGCACGTCTAGCAAATCTCCCCGCGAACATTCGTAACGGACAGGGTGTGGGTAGTGGCTATGTAGTTGGATGGCTTCCGATTGTATGATGCAGTAATATTGATATCTCTGCGGTTGGGACTTATACTCTGACGCAGGTGAAGGAGGACAGAGACCAAGCTGGCAAGCCCAGCTGGGTCAACTTCAAGAATGCTGTTTGGCATGAATCATTCTCAAAGATCCTATCTTCGCTCGCATTAAAGTCTCATACTGGACAGTGGTTTGATTGCCCTGACAATGTTCCGCGGTGGTTCTTTCCTATTATCCTAATTTTATCTGCAGACTACGAGGAACAGTGAGTAATATCACACTTCGATGTTAATCTGAATCGCTAATGAATATCATTAACTATTTAAGATGTATTATGTCGCTAATCCGAGGGATAAAATGCCTTTGGCCATGTCCAGTGTGTCTCGTTCCCCACAACGAGCTTTTGAACACATTAAAGTGTTATCCTCCTCGAACGGCTACCCAGTCGCAGGAAGTGGTGAAGGCTGCACGAGCTGAGGCAACTGCTGAGGAGAAAGAGGAGAAACTGAAAGAGTATGGCCTTCGTGACATCATGGTAATGTTTTCTCTGTTGTAAGTTTGTTCTAACTAATCAAAGCTACAGAATGCCTTTGCAGCCATGATGCATACTGATGTACATGATGCGTTGTCATGGGACCGACTCCACTTCAATGGTGGTCTGTATCGTGATCACCTCTGGGCCGAACTTCAGAAAATCGTTGTCGGTTTGGGACGAGCAAAAGTAGCACAAATGGACAAAAAGTCAGTTTGTGACTCAAGCACTGTAACGTTGTTTTGAATTGACCCATTTAACTACTAGCTACGAAGCATTCCCGCGCTGGCGAAACTTGAAGCACTTAGCTCATGTTATGAGCATCTCTTTTGCTGATGGCAGTGTCTACGAGGACATATCAAAGGTGTGTTTTTGATTTAAACTATTACTTCATTGCCATTGACACTCTTTCAGATGGTGGTATATGCTGCGCACGCGATTTTGACGGAGGACGACAGTCCACTCGGCTATCTCCTACTCCGTTGCATTCGGCACTTTCTCGAAGTTGACGCATATGCGGCGCTTGAAGTTCACACCACTGAGACTATCAGTGCCGGCCGACATGCAGTGCAGGCGTTCTCGACTTATCTTCAGGTGTGTCTACCTCAGTTCACTCAGACAATTATCCACTGATTAAGCCTATGATAGCAATATATAGAGAAAAGCGCTGACGAGAGTGACAAAAACTGGAACTTCCCCAAACTGCACATGAGTGTGCACATTTTTGACAATATCGAAGCAAAAGGTGCGACGCGTAACTACAATACAAAGCCGAATGAAAGGATGCATGGGTCGCTGAAAGACTCGTACTTATTGCGCACTAATTTCAGGGATGTGGCGCCTCAGGTGACGTTTTTTTCACTCTAACTATCATTTTGATACCAATTTCATTGCAGATACTCCACATAAACCATTGGCAAGTGGTTGCAGAGAGCATTCGCCGCCACATATCAGACCTAGACGAGTATGAGTCCGGAGGCAGTGAAGATTCGGGTGACCTGGAGGATTTAGGAGATGTGGATGATCTGGTCTCGCCGGATGCAAATGCGCCTCATGTAAGACTTGGGTCGAGGCAAGCTGCGCAGACCTTTGAGTTGATCGAGGATGCTCATAAGGAGGATGCCGCGTTCACTAATTTTCGGGTCAAGCTCAATAATTTCTTGACTGACTTTCTTCAAGTTATTCAGCTCCCTTTACCAGGTGGAAAGCGGGTACAATTCAAAGCAAGCGATAAGGTTGGTCATGTTCAGTTCGGCTCTATGTTTCGCTACACTAATATCATTAAACAGATCACTGAGTGCCGTTTTTTGAAGGTTAACTACGAGTCCTTGGTGGATTGGCGACTACACACCGACTACCTTAGATGCAGTCCCAAGTTTTTCAATGCTGCGCGTTTTGATTGTGTTTTCATTCAGACAGAAGCCAAAGTGATATTTGGTCGCCTTCTCTTTCTGTTTGAATGTATAGTTGGGGATATCACGCTCTCTCTAGCTCTAATCCATCCTTTTGACGCTCCCACTGGTGTACGGCTCCGAAAGGACAAACACCTCAATATCTATCGTGTTCGAGCAAGACCCCGAGCGCAAGCCGAGTTTTTCTCGGTGAGGTCAATCATTCGCGGAGCTCTCCTCGTGCTGGATGGCAGTACCGATTACCTTGTCGTCGACACTGTTGACTCTGACATGTTCATTCGTGTAAAGGAGCTACATCTTGCAGCAGGGCATCCAATACGCATTTGATTGTATCCCTTCAAGTCGGCTTCCTCTCTCTATGCCTGGTAAGCCTCTCATTTTCTTCGCTCGTTGTCTCACTAATGGTCTAATTATACTAGGCTATCTTCATGCAGTAAGTTGTTGATTTTGTTGCAGCCCTTGGCTACCCCTCAACTGTTCTGAAGGCCTTGCAGTACCGACAGAGTATGACCGCAACGACAAAGAACCTATTAGCGGCAGCCGCTCCCGGTGCTTCCGAGCAAGGTTTCCATCCTGTGCAAGGTCAACAACGGTTTGCTGGTCCCCAGACAATCGAATCGGCCAGAACTTGGCTCAAGCCAAACCTATGGGCGGCATGGTGCCACCTGCGTCACCAGCTATGGGTGGTCCCATGAAAGATCAGAAGGATGTCAAACCCATCATGATCAATAACCCTTCAGGTATACCAGAAGGGTCAACCTCACAACGCTCCTGCTGCTCCAGGCCACCCGACTCCCAATACCATCAACTCAAGTATCATGCAGTCTCCTGCTCCGAACGGGACACCTTCAGTACCTCCGGCTTCGAATCCCCTGAGCGTTGGCAACCACAACAGATTCAGCAGCAATTCGGTCTTACCTCCACCCAGCGTGTCCCTCCCTCTGCCCTGTCTTTTCATGACCCTCAGTCCAACCCTCCTATCATACCACCCAACTTCCCCCTCCATGCCTATAATACCCACAAATGAAACCGGGCAATTCGATCCCAGTCTATCTGATCTACCAACTCACCTCATACAGACTTCGGGCAATCTATGACAGCAGCATTGGAACAGCGTGTTTCAGATGTCGCGTTGTTTGTGACCTTGTTATAATGTTTTTTTACGGTCTTGATCTGACCTTGCTTGTCATAGACCTCTAACGCCGCATGAATGCTGCAATTGCTTTAACTCCAATAGGTTCCTTGGCATTGACGTGCCGATGTGTGAGAGAGAATGACTAGGGTAGGTCACTCTTCCATCAACATGTGGCCTTCAGTTGTGTTTTTGTTTACGTGCCTCTCATTAGTTCACTGGTATTATTACGCGCAAGACTGAATCAATGTCGTCACTCGCAGTAATGTTACGTCTAGTGTACACGAGGTAAGCAGTACATCTCATCCTATATATTAGGGTGACATTCACACTGTTTTTTCTCCGTCACCTTACAATCGAGCATCTAGAACATGTCTCATCTCTCAGCGCGGGTGTCAGATGATGATTCAGATAGCGACTGGGACGAAGGCAATACGGACCAGGTCTCGAATAACATCCCAGGGCCTAATGCCTCCAAGGGAGAGTTAATGGAAGTATGTAGCCACCGTCTTCATCGCATAACACTGTCTAACGTACGCTCTCCTCAATACAGGCACATCAAAGCGCTGCAGCTGAGGTTCAGCAGCTGCGTGCAGACAATCGTGCCCTTAAGGAGAAAAATAAGGTTCTGGTTTCCGAGAAGCCTAAACGGAAACGGCGTGTAGAAGCACCGGATGCCCTCGTCGCCCATGAGCAAACTATCTCGTTGTATGCCCGCAAATATGGCATGACAGTGGAGATGTTCCCAGACAGCGAGCTTCTCATCAAGAAGCGCCCCGATTCACCTACACCTTTTAATAGTGCTGATCGTTACAAGACGTCGGCAACTCAAGAGTCTGCTTTCTTAGATGAACTCTACACCACATTTCCCTGAACGCATCCATGAAACGGTAATGGGTAGCGAGTACTTCAAAGACCTCGTATGTCAATTTTGCTTTTCATTCTAGCCACTACCTAATGTATTCGGTTGTTACAGGTACATAAGTGCATTGCTGATGCTCGTTCTAACGAAATCAAGAAATTGCGTGGCGTCGCTGGAGACATATTCGAGCTTCCGGGAAAATACTTTGCCAATGCCAGTTATGACAGAGCTGCGATTGTCGACATTCAGAAGATGTTTGGAGTTTCCGGCAAGACTCAGACTTACAAGATTTTTCCGCCTCTCTTGTTCCCAAGTCTCCAAGAAGACACAACCCTCAAGACCGTTTTCGGCAACTGGACACTTTTGCAAAGGTGCGCTATCATTCTCTCATAATTGTCCTGCTGCTCACTAGTACTCTACTGATTCTGGCATATCTAGATCCTGAGGGCCTCACTCTATGGCGTCACCTCACTTCATCAAGAGCCTTGTGGTGGATCGAAGACTAACGCTCGGAAGTGGAGTTTGCAACAAGTCACACCAGGGTCCATTGCATGGGCTGCGGTTATTGTAAGTCATTTTGATGACATTGAATCATTCTACTACTCATACACTACTGCAACACAGGTCATTTTTCTGCTCTCGCCAGACACAGAGTTTCCAGGTTCGGGAGTTGGCAAGTCGTCAACTATCAACTACAAGGACCTCTTCTTTCAATACAAGAAGTTGCTAATTACGAAGTGGGAGACAAAACGGATCAAAACCATCGTGACTAACATCAATCGCTACGTTTTCGGTGCTGCAAAGTTGTCTACATCGATGGATCCTGCTGGTGCCGAAGATTTTTCAGAGGAGATCAACCGCGCCATGCTAGCACTTGACATGGACACTGATAGCGAAGAAGACACTCCAGTGACTCCACCGGTCTTGTCGGCACTCTCAGTATTACCCTCAGCAATATCAGCCTCACCAGCTCCTTCATTGGCGCCTGGACCTGAAGGTTCAAATCTCGTCACTCAGCCAGTCATACATCCAGACGAATCAGTATCTAGGGCTGTCATTCGCACTAATGATTCGAATACAAGTGTCAATGCAGTAGCTAACAATGCAGATGAAGCTGATGATGATAGGATGGAATCGGGTGGAGGACGAGCAAAGGCCAAGAATACTAGGGGGAGGAAGGTTGTAGCGATGCAGGGTCCTACTCGTCGTGGACGTTCTCATAAAGTCTAAGTGATATAATACATGATAGCTAGCTAATACCCTTGCTGTTCTCTGTCAAATCACTCAGTGTCAATACATCTTGTCATTCTGCAGCTCAAAAGAGCGGGTGGACTGATCTCGGAGTTGTTCGGACTGCTAACCATTCCTAGATTCATTGGCATCCACCGCAAAGTCTCAATGGCAAACAAAATTGTCGCCAAACAAGAGTCTTCGCAATAGAAGGTTTGTGCGGGTAGTGTGGCGTGCCGCCTGACACACACACAAGGCCTTGCCACCAGAGGCGAGCTGTGACAGTGCAAGATATTGGTGAAACAATGGGGCTAGTCTCCATGAACCATTTCGCGGTTGCTGCGGGTCCAGGTAGCATGAACCATTTCGCGGTTGCTGCATGGATACAAATAGAGTCAGCCTTAAGTGCAATAGGATTGATGTGGATACCTCACCCTGGACAATACGTTCAGCTGATTCCTTTTCGCAAGTGGACCCAGGCAACCCTTCTCCTGTGAGACCAACTCTGGGACCTTGGCGCAGATTGCATCCAGATAACAGAGCACTATCTGTAGAACGCTGCCTGACGTGCGAGAACAATGAAGAACCTCGTGAACAAACCCTTTCATGGGCATAATGTCGCAATGCAGGGGCTGATTGCTCGAACCAAACGTCAGGGGGGTGGGCATGGGAGATGGTTGTGTCGTCAGAGATTGTAATATAGCCAGGAGAGGGGAGCTGAGTAAAGTTTGAACGTACCAACTAAACCAGATACATATTTTGATTTCTGGGAGTCGTCCGCCGACATTCTTGGGGATAAAATTGAGGAATCCGAGTCACAGATTATCCTACAGCTGCTTGATCTGAATCGCAGGTAAGTGATGCTTACATAACAATCGTTTATTATTCATTGTAAAGTTTTCACACCGGTTTACATCTCTTACAACAACCACATTGTCAGTGCGACTGTAACGTCACTTAGACTTAGACTTGTCATTGCTCTGCTCAGACTTTCCGTCAATTCCTCTCTTGACTGAATCCCTCTTCCCCTCCATTAATAACCTCCACACAAATCAATGTTACCAGTGACTTGACGTTGAGCACGCAGCAAATGGTGTGCAGTCTTTTTTTGGGGCGACAATTATTGAAAAGTTCACATTGTCTAGTGACCTTATGCCTTTCGTTGGTCAATGGTACAGACATTCTGAACCATCCATTGACAGTGTGTCCAACGAATAATCGCAGTTACAGGTCAGTCTTTTTATTATATTGATACTTGATACTTTTCGCTAATGTTTTAATGCCAACCCAGACTGCACCGTCGTGGCCCAATTCCCAATGGTGTCCGCACTACTACTGGTATGTAGAATATCTAATTTGGTGTGCTGAAGCTTATTACTGTCAAGGTCTTCTCACATCGCACAGTGACCACCAAACCGTTACCCTTCCCATGCCGCACCCCACCCACACGCAAGGCGCCACTCCCTAGACCACTGCCAAATGCCTGCAGGATACCCATAGCGCCCAACCAGCATGCCACCTCTTGGTTCCACCCAAGCATCCTTTACCCATGTCAGGCCCCATCATCGATCGCCATTTGGCAGCGGCTAGCACGCTTTGCTTGGTGGCCTCTTGTTCATCACCAAATATCTCCTGCACAAGGGCAGGGTTGGACCGGATGATGTACGGCGACCTATTAGATGAAGGGAGAAGGTTAGTGAGAGGTATCGGCAGCAACAGAAGGATCCAGAAATGATGGACAAGCGCCCCATTCATTCAAGGGAAAGATGCAGAGTATATTAGGGAGTGGGGGATTTGGCTTCAGAGGGTTTCCATTGAGTATCCGCTCATACTTGTCTTGTAATTATGGTAGAATATGACAATTCAAGATCTCTATTAAAATATCAAAACCAAGATTTCAGGTCTTCATTTCGCATTACAAGCTGCTACTTGACATTGCAATCGATTTCAACGCCATGCGGCTTTCCAGCCAAATCACTCATTACAATGACTAAGATTGATTGCCACATGTTGCAACGGCAATTGCCATCGTAATTGCAACCGTCGTTACAGTGTGATTGCAATCGTGACTCTATTATTGAAAGGACTTTCAATCTACGCTCGGTCTTTGAATATTGAAATGCGTGACAAGGCACTTAAACCCAAATTAGGAATTTGCGACACAAGGCCTAGGAGTGCATGAAAGAAAACACATATCGCTAGGCCTTGAGGAAGCAGCAAGACCATGACTTTTGGGAGATAACAAGCTCCAAGGACCAGCCTGAGAGGGCCTCCAGCTCCGCTCAAGGGTACCAATCAAGAGACGCCCGCGTCTTCCAATTAGAACTTTGGTAAGGAAAGGGAAAGAAACAGGAACACGTTCGACCGAGAAGTTTCATAAGTATCTCGGTAATTGCCACGCGATAAATACCCAGATGCCTTCTGATCACCGAGATGAGTCCTGAGACTGCATACATGCGCCGGTCAATAGTAGCTGGAGCGTGATGCCGTTGTAGCGCTCAGCACAGGTGTCTTGAAAAGAGGCCTTGCACAAGATTCACTGCCCCTCTGATCGGTCGGGGCGAGATAATTGAGCGATTCTTACTGGCGTAGAGTGCATAAGCAGATCATTAAGGCAGTACAACGGGTTAAATTGGGCTCACGAATTATCAAGGAACGCCGGTAGTTGGTAAGATGCGAGCAATTCTTAGAACAGGCATTTCTTTCGGATCGCTCGGTTCAGATGAAGCAGTACTCGATCGCAAGTACTGAACGCTATGCACATTGCACAGCTCGGTGGGCGGTACATAGACCCGTGCGTGTGGACCAAATGCACAGTATGCATGTGCTATATACTACTGGTGGCAGTGGTGGCACTCAGGCAGTGCTAACACAGATATCACCAGCACGTGACTGACGCGTCTACGGAGGTGAATGGCACGATTGGCTGCCAACTTGAAGTTAGTACTGCGTTATTGTGATACCTCGCCGTTCTATAATACAGTTACAATTTCATCCTATGATAATGACTAGTACTGTTGTTTTGTTGCTCTTGCGGTTCAAATTTCAAACTTCAGTCATGTACCTGACTTACAAATAGCGTAGATGGCTAAATATATCTGATTTCATTCTGAAATCTAAGCTGTACACATGAATCTTGTCGAATCGTCTTGCCTGATATACTAGCTACCATGGTATTCACGGCGCACAGTCGAGGACTGCATGGTCCAGAACCATCATCTGTAGTGAGTGGCGATAATCACAAACGCTTACAATTGATATTCGATGAATATTTAAAACAAGGTACCGCAAGGGCACAGATGGATTCTCATACGTGGTCACTCTGTACACGTATAGGTTGACATGAGAGTATCAGACCTGGTAGTAAACTTTCTTAGCAAAAACCATGAGCAGGGCCTGCTGGTCTTTAACATATCAAGTGGTGAATGCGCTGTAATTGCAATATCATACATGTAGTAGTTCACAGTACCTCTCTGCATATCCATGGTACAGTTTAAAGCTGAGCGATCACAACGTTCGCAGCGGTGGAAGTGATATTCGCAGGCTGATCTTCCACTGCGATTAAGTCAACGTTCCCGTCTTGAGCCACAATGACGTAGCGCTATTAAAAATTCAGTACCCCACGAGATATTGAGCAAAGAGCACCATAACCTTGGATCTAGGCGAGCCTAGAAGGCCAGAAGCGTCGAAGAGGAGTCCCACGCCAGAGGTAAACTCCCCTTTATCGTCCGCAATGAAACGGACACCTGATCCACATCATGATGCGATAAAGAAATGATCCTGTGATATAAATGCATAGAAATCCTACCTGTGCCCTGTGGAGCAAGTTTTTCTTTCCAAGCCCTGCAAATAGGGTGGCTGAATATATGCGCTCGGATATGCATATGTGCTCACTTGACCACAAAAGCGTCGTTCACAGCAACGACATAGATGTTTTTCACGCCCTTTGCTTTGAACTTCTCGTAATCTGCGATGTACTGTGGGACCTGGGAGCTGCACGGCGGTGTGAATGCCCCGGGAACGCCGAGCTGTTTTTGTGGTAACATGAGTATCTGGCACAATTTTGACATGTGGTTACGTGCAATGATATTCTTTCCAGAGAGATCGAGCGTTATGGAGCGCTCGGGATCTTCCTCTTTTACGGGCTTCTGGGGGATTGGGTCGCCCGCCTCGATCTGGGCAGCGCTGAGCATCGCGGCAGCGGCAGAGTGCGCAGCCTGTGCAACATTTGCAAGAACGGAGGCCATGATTATTGGTACAGATGAGATATGTAGGTGATTGAGGAAAGTTGAAGAAATGTTGGGAAAAACTAGGGGTTGATGCAAGGTTATTGCGATATATACCCCCACTAGTCTCCTTATATGGGCATCGATAATTTATGTAAGCAAGACATTTGCAGAATTCTGACAGTTGTGGAGATTGAAACGTACATCGCTATCTATCGCTATTGAGGTGGTTCCGCTTTACTCAACCAGCTTGTTCGCTATGAGTAGAGGGTCTTCAGTTCAGATTTGAAATCAAAGAGATTCTGACGCTAATATTGGAAAGACATTTTGAATGACTTACTCAGAGCTTTGTATTCTGCAATTCTGATTGTCATAAAAACACGACTGAGTCCTCCAAGCATGAGAAGCGTAGATTGATTGAACAAGTTGCAGCCAGTTTAGATCGTGGCATCCATGAATGATGAGTACGGGTAAGGACGCTTAGTGCCCAGTACTCAGGTTTCCTAGTACCCAGCGCATGCTTCGCTGCATCCATCCATCGGAGCAGGTTAGTGGAGATTCCATAAAACGATGTGGATCGTAAGAGCGTAATTACTTACACCCTTTGCATCGCAGAGCTCGGTGGGATTTGATAAGATGTTAACACTAGTACTACGCGCTGGTCATAGTAATCATGTTAAACAGGTCAGGGCAACCTAGAGGTGAAAGATGTTTGAAGGCCAGTGTGGAATCGCGGCAGAAAGTGATAGATGTATATAAACGCGGGTGCCAATACACAAGACTATACTTTGTACCGACGACCAGTCTTCGTAAAGAAGGTTTGAAGGATATACACCTGAAGGCTAAAACATCATTTAGCTGTGGTCAAACTACGTATGGGTTGCACTCACACGGCCATGCCCACAATGCCTAAACTCTCTAGGACCATATACCAGAACAGGCGACTATATTGCTTGTGAGTGACTCAGTCATGTAAATGTGAGAATATCCACCAACTTTTGTGTCGACCTGACCAAGGAGAACCCTCTGTTTTCTCGTGTGTGGAAACTGGGGAAGAAAAATCAGTATGCATAATGATAACCCGAGACAGAAGTTCAACATACTATTTTTGAGTACGTTTGATGTTCAAAAGCAGCGAGTTCAACCGGAATGTGCTCTCCTCGAGTGCACTGGTGTGATCTGCTACCTGCCCTGGCTTGGCAGGTGCTTCTCTGCGAGGCTCGCTCTCCACCATGATATCGAAGTCAACTAGCTTCACTGTGAGAGTCGACATATCATTCTCGAAGCAGAACGAGTACTCTCCAACGGTGTTGGCGGTTAAAACGTAGTCGCCTTGCCTTTCACTTTTACCGTCAAGTATGACCTTCTCATTAGGATCCTTGACATCAAAGTCTATGTCGAACGATCCACCAGATTGAACCTAGTTTGGGAACAATGAGTATATGAGCTAGCACAATGCCGCGTGTCTCACTGCAAAATAAAACTTCAAGCGGGACATTCAGTTACTTCAGCATAACTCAACAAACATGGACATTCATGCTCACCCCAATCTTTTCCCCTGCCTTGTCTGCGTCAACATAGAAACATAAGCGTTCATTTGCTGCAATGGCTGTAGTCAATGCTGAACTTCTTGCTGAAGGAAGAAGTGATAGGAAGAGAAAGCAGTTATACAGAAGAAGTAAGAGAATCATTGTTGGAAAGCATGTATTAGTTGCACTCTTGCTTGCGTGCGGACGGAGGTGACCTTGCCGGTGTGCCGGTGTGAATTACGGACTCCGCGAACTCCGAGTCGCGTAAGTATCAGAGGACGAATTAACTCATTAATCGCAGTGTGCTTTGACTTGATTTTGACCTTCATTGGGATACATATACGCTTTGTCTTTCATCTACAATACTGACTGGCAGTGACAGTGATCAAGCTGCTGCGACCTGTTCGCCTGGTATGTACCATTATCACTGCATAATAGTGTCAAAATGGATTCACTGACATATATTCATACTTCGAGATCTTGTTTCAGAAATGTTCTTCGAAGTTGATGGGTCTCATCGCTTTGATTGCTTCGAGTTACCCTCGAATAACCCTTCTATAAGTCCAGTGCGACTCCAATCCCAGCGCGACAAATACGCGCACGCAATGACTATATGCTCCGACGCTCCACCTGTATTCACGGCGATGCGACACTCCACCATGGGTTTCATCCCTCCCAGTACAGAACAAGACATCCTTCTTCAATTTCCTCGAACCGAAGGCTTTTTTCGATCCATATCAATGCCATCTACTCCTTTACGCCAGTATGGCATGTCGGCTTCGCCAGGCTCTCAGCAACCGTCTCGTGTGTATTCTGCACCTTACAGTGAACCTTGGGTAGAACAACAATTATCCTCTTCGCCGAGTCCTCTTCCCAAGATCCCTCCTCTACATGGCTGCGGCCTATCACCTTCAACACTTAATACTGAAGGAACGCCATTCGATCGACATTTCAACTTGTCACAATCGTGGCACAGCTCCGATCCAGATATGTCTCCTATAGCTAGAAGGATCTCTGACAATTCCACTGCGTCTTCACGTGAAAATGGACACCCATCTGATCAATTTTCTGGAGGATCTTGTGTTCCAAGTCCGTGGTCGCCGATGGAGAAGCTTCCTTCGTTACATTCTTTCGGCCATCCTACCTTCTCTTCAGGCTCCGCATCGGGTCCTGTCATACATGCTAGTGAACGGTCTTGGTCTCCTGTGTCCTCTCTCTCTGCGCTCACCCCCCTTTCGTCTCCCGAGCGCCGCCCCAGCGATAATGTTTCTGGCGGTTTGTCTTCTTCACTATGCTCGCCCATTTTTGGACAGAATTCGACTACTGAGCGACTTTCAAGAGGCAACCGCGGGCTAGATTCTACTTCTCGACGCTCGCTTCGTACTGCTAACCGTGCGGTTCTCGTGCGAAGTCCCAAGCACTCCCTTCCGGACGATCATGATGAGAAACAGACCTCATGCCGGACAAAACGCGCACGCACCTCTGGCGGCCCCACCGCTGTTGACCTTATTTCTCAGGCTCAGGAGCCAAAATCTCTCGGCATACCGTCCCAGCGTCGCCTTCCTTCAGAGGTTTCTTGTCACCCCGATTTTCCTTTATTCTATCGGCGTTTTCCCATAAGCTCGTTTGTTCAGCTTGATGCCGAGGAGTAAGTTATTTCTTGCCTGCTACCTGGCGCTCACCGTGCGCAGAGCTTCCTTTTTTAATCGCTTCAAACACCCTGGCGGTATCAGTAACCCTGCGCGCGATCCACGAGACCTGTATACCCCCCGCTTTGTCAAAGGTAAAGGTAGGTCCAAGATAGGACTGTGTCCAATTTGCATCGAAAGCCCTTTGCGCGGTGGACGAGGACAAAAATTATGGTTGTCAACAAAATTTTCCGCATTTAAGTGGTCACTTACTTTTCCCTCACAATCCATACGATTATGCTGAAATTTCCTCCAGGGAACTTTGCAGTCTCTGTTTTATGATCTCACTTATCGGTTTTTTTTCCAGCTATCATATGCAATTTGCGCACGGTAGGGGGCATTCAAATGACTGTTCATCCACTGATTTTTCTCGCATCTCAAGGAGTATCAGCGATGACCGGACGTCCATTCTCACCTCCACTGTCATATAGGACTAGTAGCCGCCGCTGCGCGCTCAAACTTGAGAGATCGGAGATTCTTGAAGGAAGGTGTCATAAATGCAAGAAGTGGGTCGCTGTCGAAAGTATCAAAGATTGCGAGGTGAAGGTATGAAGTCAGTACGGGTCTCTTGTGATATTTCTGATGGTTGTCATTAGGTCAAGGAACTGTTTTGGTAGGGCACATGCAAGGCATGGCGCGCATTGGACTCACTTCTGCTTCTAGGTGGAAACATGCTGCAACCTGCCACCAAGGATCCCAAGTTCCAGGGGACGACGACTTCTATGAACAAGACGATGTGTTCTGTCGTCTACAAGAACTTGGACTCTGAAAGTTTCAATTTCCTCTTCTTTTTCTGGAATATGGACTGCGCTCAGGCTGGACTTTCAACTGTATGTATATCGCGATCGCTATGTGGACATCATCGTATACGCATGCTGTATTTTGTTATGCATGGCTTGTAGTTGCAATACTGACAAGCTAATCTGGATGTTTATCTTGGTCATCATATACCACTGCGCGATGTGTGACATGTTTTTAACTCACTAAGTACATGCTTCAATGAGACAACAAAAACACGTCACCAAGTCAACACGTTGCGCGTTCGCACACGTGACTTTGATTACTTTCACGACGGTCTGACCGTCTGAGTCTTCCCGCGTGACTCTACTTAGCTAGACTCGGTCTCGCACACACGCACGCACGACACGCTTGGGATTGAGTGTCGCATTGCTTCAGTCGTAGCCAAGGGACTTCATACTGCAGTAGTCCAAAAATTTCAAGCAGGCCCCGCGATTTTCCAGTGACGGTCAAACCCCTTCGCTTGGGTTTGGTGCTCATGGTGGATACCGTACTCTATTGAAACATCAGGCTTTGAGGAACTGTGATGTCCAAATCGACCTTAGAGACTGAAATGCTCTTTGTAGAAGTTCACCGTCGCATGATCGAGAGTGGAGAATGGGATCGGTGGGTGTTCGTTCGACATCTTTCATAGCTACTGAAACAATAGGCCACAACCTAGAATATTGCATCAACTGTCTTCTAAGCTGTCTGAAAGCGGATGGACAGATGATCTTCTGCACCGTGCCAAAGGTATGGGTGCCTGTCCTGTTTTTGCTTGATGCCTAATCCACTTACAAACCAAACAGAAAACAGTAGATCTATGGATCCGCTTTCCTTTCAGACGATCCTGCAGGAATTGTTATCGCATGCGCAAAGTGCTAAATCTCTACTCAATCATTTGCTAGCTTCACTGACCCCTTTCATCATCCCCTAGCAAGCGTGCCTCTCTCCGTGAAACGGGAAATCACAACTCTTATCAAGCAGTTCGTGAAGGAGCAATTTGAGAAGTAGCCAATACACATTGCATCGCCCCCTTTTACTCAATCTATGCGAAACCATTTAGCTTTGATAGCAATCATAATAATGACTTTGAACTGTGGCAAACTATTCACGTCCGTGCCTGGGATTTTTCTGCGGTAACCGTGATTGGATTTCTTCTGCGAGAAGCACTACCCATTCTCAATTTGATATAAGCATCATGATGTTACACCTTCTAGCGTCTCAGCATTGCAAGTGTTGTTCGCTACTTATCCTAACAGATAACTCCGCATTAACAACGTCGGTTTGGAAATACTCAGGAAGAACACACACATCGGGGTTTGCAATATTTAGGACAGCATTCAAACCAGAATTAAATGCCTTGGGTGGTTTAAACTTGAAGTTAAGTGCAAAAATTACGACATTATGACTTATCTTAAATACCAGAAACCCCGATGCTGACATGCAATCAGTTTACTAGTTAAGTTACATAACACTCATTTTTCGTTTCTCGCCTCAGCTCCACATCCTGCAAGTTGTTGTGATAAACCTCGGGATCGTGTTCATGGCCAGTGGCCACCTTGGATATGTGCTGCCAGCCAGATTTATCGAATTGTCGATAGTGGACTTCTAACGAGCTGCCAAGCGCCTATGTGATCAAATCGGGTACCGCAAATTGAAGCATTGGATTCTAGCTTGCCATTGTTCAAACGTTCAAGCTAGTGGCACTACGCAATGGACGCATGTATTTGAGTGGAGCAACTTGAAGGGACAGACAAATAGATTGTTTGGATCACTGGAGTCCCACTGCGATGCTATGTCATGCTTGGTGTTCAGGGATACGGCTAACCAATTTACGGAAAAGCAGGGTATCGAACAGATCCGAGCGCTGTCACGGCACAATGGGGGAAGTGCTTACTATAGTAAGGCTGCATTACAGCCATACCATAACCTGCAGAAGCGGAGGTGCGGCGTCAGCCAATTGCAACTTGAAGTAGTTGCTTTTTATTATTAGCCGGCCTTCTCGTTTCTGATATTTTAAACGGTGTCACAGCAATATTCAATTGCGGCACACCATCAGCAAAAGAAGGCGCACGTACTAGTACTGTTTCCCACATGGAAGGCGGTGATTGAGTAACTGCTGTGGGGGGATTCATGCAGGATTATACACTGTCTCGCTCGCTCGTCGGATGCGTAGCATGAATTGAGAGAGTTGAACTAGCAAAAAGTATGCCAGTGCTCTCACCTCTGCGGATTTGGTTTGAAATGAGGAAATGAAGCATGACGCGTCGCGACGCGGTCCCGTGATTTCCAACTCAGGAAGACTGTGGAGGTCATTGCCGAAATGCCGACTGACATAAGCATCCACCAAACTGAACTTTCAATTGAATACGCCACTTCCAGGTCTCTCTGCCCCACATTCATCACGCATATATATCGGGCAGCTTGAGGACAACTACCCTGCTCATCATTCTTCGCGCTGTCGGGCCTAGTATTTTTTTGTCGGAAGTTATCATGGACTTCATGTTCGGTGGAAAGTACAGATTGGAAGAGGAAATCGCCATCGGAGGATGTGGTAACTCTCACTCTCTGTGCTCATCAACCACTCGTCCCCCTGATTCCATATTATGTTCAAACAGGCACTGTGTTCCTTGGAGTTCATACAGTTGCAGGGAAGGAAGTTGCAATTAAATTGGAACCAGCTATAGCGCGCAACAGTCCCCTCAAGCAGGAGTCCAAGGTCTACAAGACCCTTATGGGTGGCCCTGGGGTGCCATGGATCATGTGGTCGGGAAAGCACGGCGATTACAATGTTATGGTGATTGACCTGTTGGGTCCATCCCTCGAGGACCTCTTCAAGATGTGCAATCGTCACTTCACAGTGAAGACCGTGCTCCAGCTCGCGGATCAATTGGTAAGCTGTCTCTCTTATCTGTGCTATTGTCTCAGGCGAGGTGTATATCCTATCCACTGTTGCGCGTCTTGCGTCTACACGTTGTGGCCTAGAGCATCATTTATGACGCCAAGCTTTGTCGGACTTTCCTTTTCTCGCCTTTTTCTCTCAGCGTTGCTGACACCTTCCCAACGAACACAGCTATCGCGCCTAGAGTTTATCCACTCGCGCGATTTTGTCCACCGCGACGTCAAACCTGCCAACTTCGTAATGGGGACAGACCGTGCAGAACATTTAGTCAATGTGATCGACTTCGGACTCGCTAAAAAATTTCGAGACTCAAAGACAAGCGCCCATATCCCGTATCGGCAGGACGACCATCATGGCGTGGGTACATCCCTCTTTGCATCTATCAACGCACATCGCGGTATTGGTGAGTTGTAGTCGGCTGCCAAAGTGGTCATAATCTAATGGCTTGGTAAAGAGTGCTCTCGGCGTGATGATCTAGAATCTCTTGCTTACATGCTGATTTACTTTCTGCGGGGCACGTTACCGTGGCGGAAAATCAAAGGCGCTACAGTTGCTGAAACGTGGGATGCTATACGAGACAAGAAGCTCGAAGCTTTATCAGTTCTCACCGTGGGTCTTCCTGTGGAGTTTGAGATTTTCTTCAACTATGCAAGAGGTCTCGAATTTGAAGACCTCCCAGACTACGTGGGACTCCGAGATTTGTTCAAAGGGCTGGCAACAAAAATGAAGATAGAGTATGATGAGGTTTACGATTGGACCCTACCCCCGAGGCGGACGACGAAGAGATTCTGTGAAGCATGTAATGCGCGACGATAACGGGAAACGGAGATGGGGGTGGTTTCATCCTGGCCGTGAGTACAAAGTTCTCGCTTTATGAAACCCGAGTTGTCAATCAACATGTTCATTTGTTTGTTGATCAGACTTTCGAGTAGAACACGTGGCGGCACTCATAAATTGGCATGACGAAACACTTCGATCATATGCCGCCGCTGTTACGTTGTTCTCGTTTGTGAGGCACTTAATGTGACGCCGGCCTGATACTGGCCAGGCTTTCTCTAAGTGGCCGACAGCGATTGTTCAGCAAGCGTAGGTTCGTCTCTATAGATTTGCCATTATCAGGACGTCTTGTGCTGAACAGTTTCCTCACAGGATATTCCATGCTGATGTGAAGCGCGCTATCTCTACTTCAAATCGGAAGCACAACTCAAAGTTACAATATTTCTGCAGCGCGGAGTTGCATGGGTGGGTAATACAGAGATGGGGTGAAGGTCCTCTTTATTTCTTACGTTATATGGTTTCTATGGGTGTCTCATGCTTCGCTGTTTGTTGTCGTCTATGCTATGCTTTTAGATACATGCTCGACCATTCGCTGCTTAGTGATTACGAAAATTGTGCACATCTTGATTGCATCTTGAGCACCCTAGTCCCGGACTTCTTACATAAGCACTTGACCTAAGTTCAAACTACCAAACCACTGCGTCCAGGAGGTCCTGCGCACAAATGTCTTTATCGTTCACAGTCGGCGAGCGCATCCTATGCTATCATGGACCCCTCGTCTATGAGGCTAAGATACTAAAAGCGGAGACGTGGGACGAAACCAACACTAAGCTCTCCACAGTTGGCCCCCATTTCTTCGTGCACTATAAGGGGTGGAAGCAGACGTGCGTTGTCCTCTGTGTTTGTGTTTGGCCCCTTTTGTTACTCACCACTGACTAGGTGGGATGAATGGGTGCCTATCACACGGTTGCTCAAGTTCAATGACACGAATGTGCAGCTGCAGAAAGCATTGATGGCACATGCCAGCGCAGCTGCGTCTACCTCGGGGTCGTCGTCAAAGGGGAAGGCTCATGGCGGTGGTATGATGAAGGACGGTAGCTCCTCGCGTGGTGGCGGGCTTGGGCGTAAGGATGGCAGAGGAACAAAGAGAGGGAGAGAGGAGGTGCGTTTATTTTTTATACAAATCTGTCTCATGGTGTATTTCCTGGTGGCGCTGATGTCATTTTTATAAAAGGACGATAGCAGCAAGAAGCCGGAGATGAAACTAAATGTTCCAGAGGTTCTGAAAGTATTGCTTGTAGATGATTGGGAGGCGATCACAAAGAACAGCCAGGTAGTGTCTTGTCACTTTTGCGCCTTAGTTGGATATTGACAACCGGAAAGCTGGTATCCGTACCACGAAGCCCAACAGTCGTAGAGATCCTCCAGGAGTTCAAAGATTATGTGATAGGGCTCGGCAAACACACAACGTCAGCTCCTCTAGGGAGATTCTCAACTTTTTGCTGACTCAAGCTCTATTTTGTCTTCCAGCCTTCGCGAGCCTGAACTCGTCCTCCCAACAATAGTTTCAGGACTACAAGTCTACTTTGATCGCTCGCTCGGCGCAAACCTTCTCTACCGCTTTGAGCGTCCACAATACGCTGAGATCCGCAAGCAGTATGTCACGGGTCCCAAGGTGCAGGTTGGCCAGGAGAAAGATATGAGCGCCATATACGGAGCCGAACATTTGCTTAGGATGCTTGGTGCGATCTTATCCACATGAGATACTTAGCGTCAACTGATGAGTTGCTCGGGTTAGTGAGTCTACCGCAGATGGTCGCCAGTTCTACGATGGATGCGGAGAGCGTCGGTTTAGTGAGGGATTATGTCAACGAGCTGCTAACGTGCGTTGTTTTACCGTTCTGTTTTAATCATTTGCTGATGGCTGGTAAAGATTTATGATGAATGACCGCAGTCGGCTATTTTTGACAGAGTACGAAAGCTCAAGTCTACAATATCAAAATATCTCTCGATCGTAATTCGTTAACGTTGTTCCTGTGTACATACCATTACTCACGATCTTAATCGCCTGCGTTAACCTTTGATCGGAATTGACACTGACCACGAGGTCTACGACATTTGCCAGCTAATCGCATTTGGGAAAGCTGCCGCCTTTTCCTTTTGAAAACCTTGGAACTCCGAGACAATTTGTCCATGTACGCAACACCACTTCTTGTTTATGTCGTTCAGACACTGCCACCAAGTTTCAAACAGCGCTCAGCCTGAGCTTTCGCCATACCTTGTGTGCCACCTTGACCACGTTTGTTGTTTCGTCGCCCACTCTCCAGGCTCCTATATTCTGCTAACGGCTCGTCGGTGTCTCTCCTTTGCCTCACCCTCATGACGGATACCAAGTTCAGAGTTTTCGATGATAGCCCGTCGGTTCTCCTCCTTCGTACGACGCAACTTCTACGCCTGCGTTATCAGCAAATTCTGTCTAATGCAAACGGTATCTGCCTTTTTACAATCCAAGCAGAAACTCTGTGCCATGGTTTTGTCTCGCACCCGTGACATCGTCTCTCTTCTGTCAGGCCAATTTGCCAACTCCTGCGCTGCTGGTCACCCAGCAGCAGAGTTCTCCAACCTTCTGCAATAACCTGATATCAAGGAATGCATGGTACGTATTAGGGTTTCGCACATCATATGCCCTTTGGTCGTTTGAAAAATCTTTCCCAATATGCTGCTGTTGGCTTTTTCGACTTGCGTCTCGCATGATGGTAAATAATCACGCGTTGTCTTTGCAGCTGAATCTGGGAACCGAAGGATTTCGTAAGTGAGTTGTACATAATATTCTGAGAGAGCGTTAAACAACTTCATGCTCCAGCTGAGAGTATGTCTTTGAGACGCCTATTGGATTGTACGCGACATGAGATTCAAGTGCATGAAGAGATGGACTGAGCGGCGACCACTTCGTTGCTTGTTTCGGCTTTAAAATGGTTTCAGAGACGCCTGCGCATTAAAGAGCACTTGCGCGCAGAATTTATTGCCAGGGGGTATGTAATCCATGTCTTTTGGCCTGTTCTTCATGCTGACACAAACTTGCTAATTGTGTGGGGGTTTGGGGGTTTTATACGAGGGCGGAGGGGATTTGGCGCGCTGCATATAGTCGTGCTGAGACCAGCCCTCCAGTGCATGCAAACATGGTCCTTCTGTTAGAAGCCCACAGATGGCTGTAAGACCGTGGATCCTCTGCACAGAAATGAATTCTCCATCATGCAAGCTATTCACTGAAAGGCAAGATCGTTGTTTCAACTCGATCAAGGCCTACGCGCATGTATGGGTCCATAATTTTTGTGCGATTATCCTTTGCTTGCTTGCTGATACACAGATATTATAGTTAGTCGGAAATTCAATAGTTTGTAAATGGTTGGATGATTGACGAGTAAGTCTTCTCACTCCAGTGTCCTCAGTTCGATCAGTTTCTCAGGATGTGCTTCCATGTATTCGCAAATCTGTTCTTATCCATCGACGTGTATTTTGATCCCACCTCAAACTAGTTGTCTTTCTGTAGCAACACCATAAATGTGTATTCTGGTGGCAACCCACATGGAAAGCTCAAGATGCTGGTGAAAAAGCCATCATGCCAAGACTAGGTTGGTCAGGCTATCTTTTCCATCCAGACATCTGCTCAGGTTATTCCATTCATTATAGCTGATCATCTAGTGCCGTTGGTACTTGTATTGTCATGACGAAAGCAAGCCATGGCCCAACGTCGATGAGCTAGCGGCACAGTACACGAATATGTATTTGACAGACCTTTGACTAGTAGGAAAGAGGAAGGAAGTCGCACGAGCAAGGGAAATGTTCAGAATAATCTCGGCGGCAGCATCTTTGCCGTGTAGTTTCGTTTCGACATGATCATAGTAGGCTGTTGTTTTGCCAGTGAGTTGATCAGCACTTTAATTGGGTCTATACGAACTTGATGCTGGAATTACTTAGAGTCTGTCATGAAGAAGGACCAAGGACTCTTAGCAGTGCTACCAACAAATGCCTTGTAAGATTTCATGACTTGGCCGGACGTTGCAGCGACGATGAACTTAAAAAGTTGCCGGACTAATCACTCCGAGTCTATACTACCATCACACAGTTCAGTCCCTTGAATATCTCCGTCTATGGTGATTCGCAGGGGCGCATAGTCTTGCTAGGCCAGTGAATCCGGCAATACTGATCTGAATTGAGATCTAGCTGCAGACATGATCGCAAACTGAAATCTTTTCGACAGTGCAACATTGTTGAGATTGGTGCAACACTCGTCGAAACCAGTTGAAAGCATTTGAGCAATTATACATATTTTAGTACGTACCCCTTCTTGAACTGCACTCAACAGGCTTGTAATACACAGCGACTAGTTGAGATCTCAATTCCTCAAGCTGTAGCAGTTCATTTTCTCTGGTGATAGGTTTTAATTAAACCCGGACGAACCTTGAGCTTGATCGTTATCAATAGCCCAAACCGACGTTAGGAGCAACGCCCGGAGACCAATCGACAGGGGCCCGACATACATATAAGATGGTTTTCGATTACTGGACCCAGCAAATCACTGTTGCCGCACTCACTGATTATCACACATAGTCTTTCCTAGAAATGGCCCTTACTCAATTTCTGTACGACCCATTCACTGAATTTGATCGTCTTTTTGACGATGCGTTTACTTCACGCTTCCGGCCGGACTCCGACGAGTCTCGTCCCACAATAATCCGCCCCAAGTGCGTTTGGCTTGTACAGGGGCGGTTATCTGATCTAACATATTTGAATGCACAGGATGGACCTCGTTGAGACTAAAGACAACCGGGTCGTGGCGAGATTCGAACTCCCCGGCATGGATCAGGAGAAGGTTAGCGTTGAAGTGCGCAATGACCGCCTGACCATCTCGGGCGAGAAGAAAACCGAGACTGATGAGGGTCGGTTTGTGGTGCGCGAGCACTCTTACGGACGCTTTGCTCGAACTCTGCAACTCCCTGAAGGAACCAAGGTAAGATATCACACAACAACGAACGAGCTCGTCGCTGATGAAACATCTTTGTCACAACTAAGCCTGAACAAGTCCAGGCGCATATGGAGAAGGGGGTCCTGGAGGTCAGCTTTCCGAAGGCGCCTCCGGAGCAGGAGACCAAAACCATCCCTATCGAGGCACCGCCTCCTAACAAGGAGAAAGGTAGTAAGAAATAAATCAAGCAGTAAATTGAGTTTGTAGTATAGCTTTTCGAACTCTCGTGACTCGGATCCGTGGTTATGCGTCGCGTCCAAATTTGCTCTGCATTGACATTAATGATAGCTAGCAGCTCTTAAGAACCAAAATGTGCATTACTCATGTTGGCTTAGCTTTTTTCTCACGGGAGATTAATACTTGAAATCGTGAATTGATGAAGGCTGGTTTGAAGACATCTTGGAGATGGAGCTAGGAACGAACTTTGCTGCAAAGCTCGAGCCATTCCTGCTCATCTCAAAGTCAGCCAAGGGTGCAGCAGCAGCGAAACTTATTCAGGATGCCACTTCAGCGCAAGGCGTTTTTGTCTTTGCCGAGCTCCTTGAACTCCCTAATATACAGGAGGTATGTCATGTCGTATGGCATCTCTAGCCACGGCTTCTTATCTGCATTCCGCGAACCAGCTAGCAAACAACGAGCAGCATGCTCCTTTCTTCTCCCTGCTACAGGTATTCTCATATCGGACGTACAAGGATTACCTTGGTGTGTAGATTATCGCCTCATACTATTATTCGTGCTGACTGTCATACAGCGAACAAGGACTCCCTGCCTCAGCTAAATCAAGCTCAAATAATTAAGCTTAAGCACTTGTCTATTGTATCGCTTGCTGCCAACAGACGCGTACGTCCAGGCATGCTTTAACAGTTAGTCCACTAACACTCCAACACTACCCTTACAGATTCTTCCATACTCTCTGCTCCTACAAGAGTTGCAAATGCCCACGATCCGCGACCTCGAGGACCTCATAATCGACGCGATATATCTCGACATCCTCCGCGGGAAGCTTGACCAGAAGGAGCAGCAATTGGAGATTGAGTACACGATGGGACGAGACCTCGAGCCTGGAAAGGCAGAGGCAGTGCTTGCGGCCCTGCAAACATGGTGTGTCCAGCTTTTATTCCAGCTGCTCTTGTCCGGATTAATTATGGTCTTCTCTAGGGCTTCGACAACCGCTTCAGTCCTTTCCGCTTTAGACAATAAGCTCGCGCAGATTGCTTCTTACAACGCAGCTGTTGCAGTGGATAATGAAGAGCATGATAGGGCATATAATGTTATTCTCAAAGATGTGTCAAAGGACACGAAAAAGCGAGGACCGTTGACGGCTGGTGGGAATATCATGCGAGGTGTCGTCGATTTGACAGATGCAATGGATGTAGACGAAGAGCCGAGAATGAAAGGACGGAAGTAAGTTCTATTTTTTGGATTTTCGTTTCTATCCCTACCCTTGCCGGCTACAATCTTCCCTTATCCTCAAGCCGTCCAACCTATTGTGTGTCATACCAAGTACTAACGGAACTCCCACAGGGGCATGGCGGTGGACGCAATGATGAAGCAACAAAGAAAGCGCAACCGATTCTAATTCTAGGTCCAGATTCGTGCACTGTGCAGTGTATGTCCCAACCGCATCATTTACAATTCACACTGTACTATTCAATCATACGCGCTGCATGTTTACATTATCTGTCGTATCTGACTGACAAGGCGGGCGAGACCAAACCCGTCAGTGGGTGTTATGAGCGTAAATGATCGGACACAAATTTGATATATGTATTATCATCGTACCAACCACGGGTGTTAAAAGAGCACTTGATTTCGTCCTGGTCGCACAACCCTTCCCACATCATCATCATCATCATCATCATCATCCACATTCCTAGGACTTCTCCTAGCGTCGGAAATGCTGCTCGCTTGCCATATCTCCAACTTGAAGGAACCGAGCTACTGGCGCCCCCGAGGGCCTGAGTCCTGCTTGATTGTGCCCTAAATTCTAAATCCATCTGACTGTGGGCCACACGGTTGGATTCGGTTGTGCACCAGGCCTCGCGATGAGGTGTGCCAGAATTGCAAGGTGTCTGGCACTGCCTGCAGACAGGCTAGCAATAAACTTGCGTGCGAACATCTTATGTCAGCTGCTGCAAAATGCATAAAAATTGCTGTCATCATGATGGTTGACCGTCGTGTTCTTTCTTGTCTTTTTTGTTATGATGGATTGAGCTCACAGGTGAGATTATATATACCTTTCACCGACTTTTTATTGTGATGATTGTATTGCTGTGCACCAGACCGAGTGTCCGCACGTTGGAGATAATTTCCCTGGCCTTCTATTTACGCTTGAGGGTCCTGATCCATCATTTTTTGCATTATCGTATGCGTTGATCATAACTGACGATACTTGCCTACAGGTATCCAGAATACACTGTTGTTGATTCAGGAATTGGGATATTCTTGACTTCGTATCATATTCTACATCTCATTGTACGGAGACCTATCTCCTTAGCGCACCGCACGATGTTAATATCACAATCATTCCACAAGTCACAACTTGATCATGCTGTGTTTATCCGCATGTTGATGGATTTCGCCCTTGTCAGTTGGTCGTATCCTGTGGATGCATTAGTGGCCTCAACGCGAGCTGTATCAATGGGAAAATACCAAATTTGCTCAGACTGACGCCACGTCCACTGTTCTTGATCCCAGTCCAGGCCAAGGCTGGGTCGAGCGAATCGCATCTTGGAGCATGAAAATCAGGGTGGCGTACCAGTTATCTGGATGATGAATTCACACCTATTGAGAAAGATTGTTCCAGCTTGCACTTGGTCTGCGAGCATGTTGAAGTCATCCAATGACTTGGTCCAGATGGAAGCGGTAAGACCGTATTCTGAGTCGTTCATGAGCTCAATCGCTTCTGTATCAGATGAGACCTGTTGGAAGTTTATTGCCGATCCTTGAAAACAACACTGGTCAATTCACCTTCTGGATGCCAATGATGGGTCCGAACGACTCTTCCTGCACCAAATCAGACACGACTTTGCATGATTAACAAAGTATTGACCTTCATGACGTCCATAGCTGTCACGTCGGAACCTCAGAACAGTATCAAAGGATATGGATATAACAAGCTCACTGTGATTCACATTGACCAGGACTTGAGGCGCCACAAATGCAGTACCTCTGTGGATGCTGAATACCCATCTTCGTCATACAACTATTGACTCACGGTTCTGCCTGTGGATACAGGTCTTCAGGTATAAGTGCTTTCCCACCCGCTTGCACTACGATATGATCAGCCAGCTGCAGTACGATCCGTGGAACACTTGCCTGCACTAGAAACCTGCTGGCGAATTCTCTCTGCACTAGCAATACTAATCACCGGACCGATGGTCGTCTGCTTGTTCGTAGGATCCCCCAGTATGAGTTTCTAGACATACGTTCAGGCTACATCAAGAAGACCACAGGAGTCATGACCTGCCTTGGTTTCGTTGACATATTCATTTACGAAATTGTCATACACGGACTGGTGAACGTAGATCCGCTGTTCAGCTGAGGTAAGTCATACTTTGACGTTGAAAGTGATGTTTCTTACTTCGACTGCACAGCAACTCTGCCCAGCGTTGTACATCGCTCCTACGTACATTGGTGAGAACTTAGCAGCACAGTTGTGATATATTTTTGACTTACCATCAACTAGCTGTATTACTGCATCTTTCAGGTCTGCATCTGCGCGAACATATGCCGGGTCCTTTCCTCCGAGCTAGACTTTGATTTAGCGACTCAGCACCCTGCGAGGGTCAAATACGGCACCTCCAAACCAACGCCCTTAAATCCATCAGCAGCAACGGCTGCTGTTTCAATCGCTTTCCCTCCTGCCACGCTGCCTGTGAAGACGACAAAATCGACTAGCTTATGCTGCACGACATATCGAGTAAGCGGCGGCGAGAGATGCACCACTTGTATGAGATCGGTTGGAAATCCAGCGTCATTCAAGGCTTCCTTGAATCGCACGGCTGTGAGAGGTGTTTGGGGAGAAGGCTTCAAAATGACAGCGTTTCCGGCGATGAGTGCCGGAAGCACAGAATTGATCATGACAAGATACGGGTAGCTGGAATAGATGAGTCTCGAGTGTCTTCAAGATCAAATATACTCACTTCCATGGAGCAATGACGAAAATGACACCAAGGGGAACGCGCTTGATTGAGCGACTGAAGCCAGGTTGATCATCTGAAAAGGTGACGTCTGAGAGACACGATTCAGCAATGTCGACCATGTAGGTTGCGCGCTGTAGAAATCCTCTAAACTCCCCCCAACACTGATCGGCAGGCCTATGTGCGACCCGTATCAGTACGTTCACGATGTTTAACGCGTAGACATATGCACCTGCCCATCTGATTACATAGCTCTTCAGCAAGATTATGATGTCCAAGGGGGCCATGATCATATGTTGCTGGTGCTTCTCGATTCGCAAGGGCAGAAAATTTCTCCTAGGGGGCGCGTAATGTCACGGTAGTTCTGCAAGTATCTATTTATTAAGAGCACACGGACAATGAATTTGCGGCCTTTCGCGACACGGTCTTCCAATGTAACCTTAATCCACTCTTTCTGAGACCGTGCTGCACGATCGAGAGTGCGGTCCAGATCACTAGAAACAGGATATGTTTCTACATGGTATGCCTGACCATTGTGAGGTGAGATAGTTGTCTGAACATGGAGATCGAATGAGCTGGACATGGTAGCAGATAGTACGGATGCACGGTGCGTCTCTTGGTCCAATATTTATTTTTTGTCAAGATCATATCTAAACTTGCCAAAATGTCGGTGCTTTGACCTGTCTTCGACTCCACTGGGAAGGTTGATAAGGGTCACGTGGGTATGAGGTCAGTCCTATAAGACGTAGCTTAAAACCATTTGCTCGACTTTGAAATCAACATGGCCAGCTCCACCTCCGCAGATGTCATGGATCCCAAATCACTCACCATCGCCATGCCAGACGATCCATTGAAGCGTGACGTCCAGAACCCAATCCTTTTCGAGTGTGCTTGGGAGGTAGCTAACAAAGTTGGAGGCATATACACAGTCATCAAGACCAAGGTCCCCGTGACCGTGCAGACGTACGGTGATCGTTACACCCTCATTGGTCCCCTCATTTACAAGACAGCTCCTATGGAGGTTGAAACCCAGGAGCCCAACGATCCCGCTTTAGTCGCAACACTCCAGTCCATGAGAGCACAGGGTGTGAAATGTCTTTATGGCCGATGGCTCATAGAGGGTGCTCCCCGTGTCCTACTCTTTGATACGGGCAGCCAATATCATCGTATCGACGAGTGGAAGGCCGATCTTTGGAATCTTGCAGGCATCCCATCTCCCCCCAATGACCACGAGACAAACGAGGCCATTCGTCTTTGGTTATCTTGTAGCATGGTTTCTAGGCGAGGTGCGTGGCTTAATCTACTCCGACTAATTCAATCATTATTGATCAATGCTCAGTATGTTGCACACAAAGCTCATACAGCCGTAGTTGCCCACTTCCATGAGTGGCAGGCAGGACTCGCCATTCCTCTCGCCCGAAAACGCCACATTGATGTTACCACCGTTTTTACAACACACGCAACCCTGCTCGGTCGCTATCTCTGTGCTGGAAGCGTCGACTTCTACAATAATCTTTCCTACTTTGACGTTGACCACGAAGCTGGAAAGCGGGGCATATATCACCGCTATTGCATCGAACGTGCTGCTGCACATTGCGCGGACGTTTTCACAACCGTCAGCGGAATTACTGCGTGGGAGAGTGAGCATCTTCTAAAGAGAAAGCCGGATGGTGTCCTTCCAAATGGCTTGAACGTGGTCAAGTTCCAGGCAATGCACGAATTCCAAAATCTGCATGCGACTTCCAAGGAGAAAATTAATGAGTTTGTTCGTGGACATTTTTATGGTCACTACGATTTTGATCTCGAAAACACCATTTATGTACGTCGTGCCACTCTTCAAAATCACTCCAACTAATCACATCCACTAGATGTTCACAGCCGGGCGGTATGAGTACCGTAACAAGGGCGTCGATATGTTCATCGAGTCCCTTGCTCGTCTCAATCACCGCCTCCAGCAGAGTCAGAGTAAGACCACAGTCGTCGCGTTCATCATCATGCCCGCAGCTACCAATAGTTATACTATTGAGGCCCTTAAGGGTCAGGCGGTTATGAAGCAGCTGCGCGATACCGTTACTGAGGTACAGGCCCGTGTTGGCGCACGACTGTTCGAGCACGCCGCGCGGTTCCATGGCGAGGGTCGCACAGTGGTCGCGCCAGAGGACCTCCTAAGCGCAGAGGACCAAGTCCTATTGAAACGTCGTATCTTCGCACTCAAGCGACACACTCTTCCCCCGATCGTTACACACAATATGGCAGACGACTCGAACGACCCGATTCTCAATCAGCTACGTCGTGTACGTCTCTTCAACACACCGGGAGACCGTGTCAAAGTCATCTTTCATCCTGAATTTTTGAACTCAAATAACCCGATCCTGGGTCTTGACTACGAGGAATTCGTGCGAGGTTGCCATCTGGGTGTATTTCCGAGTTACTACGAACCATGGGGATACACCCCCGCGGAGTGCACCGTGGTACGTTGTGTATTCCTTGTATCGCGTGATTCGAGCTCATTCGAGTAGATGGGTATCCCTAGTGTTACAACAAATCTTTCCGGGTTCGGGTGCTTTATGGAAGATTCAATTCATAATCCCTCTGACGAGGGTATCTACATCATCGACCGACGCTCTACTTCCATTGATGACAGCGTCAACGCGCTTGCGAACTCGATGTTCGATTTTGTCAAGAAAACACGGCGTCAGCGGATCAATCAACGAAACCGCGTCGAGCGACTCTCGCCACTTCTAGATTGGAAGAATCTGGGCCTTGAGTACGAAAAGGCTCGGATGCTAGCGCTTCGGAGGGCGTACCCTGACGCATTTATTGGCGCCGACGAGGACAACGGGGAAGACGTGGAGTGGGGCTTTGGAGAATTCCCAGTTTCTGTCCAAGCCAGCCCGAGGCTCAGAATTTCGGGACTCGCGACACCAGGTGATATCGGAACACTTACAGAAGAGGTAGGCATCTTTTGTTATGAGCCGAGTTGGGATGTACTGATTGTGCTATAGATGCAACGTTTGGAAACAAGTGATTACAGGGGGCATTGGTCGCGTACAGCGGAAGATGAAGAGGACGAATACCCCTTGTAAGTATTCTCTTACCTACTGGTGTCTTACTAATGTGTTCCTGCACCCAGCCCTCTTGTCATGAAGGTGCGCTCGCGTGCGTCATCCGTGATGTCTGGGGCAAGCACGCCCGGCGGTGGGGCATTCAAGAGCCTTAGCGAGCATGATCTTCAAAAGGCAGATGCTGCGCTCAGCCAGGTGAATGGAGTGTCTACTACCTCCGCGATTGCGTAGGTCACACATCTATGGTTGAGAATACTCCCGGATTTAGAATCCGTGATATTGAATGACTCGAGCTTGGTTGCTGGTTTTGTGCCAAATCCAGAAGCTCTCGTGTCATGAATGCATGCTTCAATTTTTCTTAAATACCCTGGTTTTTGACTTCCAAAAATCTGGTTACATGTTCACGCCTGTTCTTTGATCACGATCTTCATGTTATGATGTATGTTCAGTTATGAAGATTGGTACTCATATCTGCGTTCATGTCTTTTGTTCTGTTTTCTAAACATGCTGCATATCCAGACTCCAGTCACGCACACACACATTATGGACCATGCTTTTATGTATCCAAAGCTCGACTGCAATCGAACCACAGAACTTACATTGGATTTATTCTTCTTTACTGAAAGGAATGCAACGCGGGATATCAAGCAAGTTCATGAGCGCAGATAAGGATGAAGAACTCAAATGTGCATGATGCTAGGATGTACAACAAATATTGATATATGATACCTGATCGGTGTACTACATGGTGGGAAGATCTACGTTGCCTTTGGAGCTACCCAGAGCAAAGAGTCGACTGCAATTGGTCTTTATGTAAAGCTGCTCTTGGTCATTTATGTAATGGGAACATTGTATGATGCTCGCAAATTGCTCGGACGAGCTCTCGCTTGTTGACCATCATGGCACCCATCCCTTTGATACCATTGGGTATCGCCACTCTGCTCAGTGTACATGGACTACGTTCACGATCTCTCTCTTTTTCTGGTGCAGTGACCGCCTTCGTGGTTGGTTTCAGCATTCTTGCAGCGCCTGTGCGGACCATCGGTGTTCACTCTCATCGTGTTCTACTTGATCGGGTCCAGAGCCACAAAATGTGAGTGTCAACCCAATAAATGATCTCAGTCTTTTAATCATAAATAGACGGCAAGAAGCAGAAAGCTCAGCTTGAAGATGACTATCAAGACGCAGGCTACCGATCTGGCACCCAAGTTCTCTGCAACTCATTCACCGCATTACTTGCGAGTGGGATATGGTGTCTTGCCTTTGCGCCTGATGTATTGCCGTGGAGTCTAGTCAAGCCTTACATTCACCCGGGCTCAGCATTGCCGGACAGTGTGCCATATGGAGATGGTCAATGGTGCCCATTGGACGCTACGGTATCAAGTGGATTAAGTCGCGCGCTGATGTTTGTAGCGCTTGGGTAAGCTCCGCCTTCTACTTGATGCATATGGTTCATTGACCTATAAATACCGTACCACCAGCCACTTTGCCTGCTGCCTGGGGGACACTCTCGCGTCAGAACTTGGTATCCTCTCTTCTCGCCCGCCAATTCTTATCACGACGCTGAAAACTGTTCCACCCGGTACAAACGGCGGTGTCTCGCTTGGCGGGACACTTGCCAGCTTATTTGGCGGTTTGTCCATGGGCGTAACAATGTTCATTTCATTCGTTGTAGAGAATGCACACTGTAGGAGCAGTTGGATGACTATTCTTCCGTCGCTCGTATTCTGGGGTAGTGTAGCAGGTGCTGGCGGGAGCTTGGTAGGATCAAACTTTGTGTCACAACTGTGCCTTATATTGATGCCACAACATTAGCTGGATTCGTTCCTGGGAGCGACTCTACAGCGCACACGCTACTCGGTTGACAAAAAGCTCATTCTTACTGGCCATCAGGCGGAACCTGATCGCGGGCGGAAAGATACTGTCAAAGTTATTAGCGGACTCAATTTATTGACAAACAATCAGGTGATTTAATATTATCCTCCCCTTTCTTGATGCAGCTAACTCTCCCATAGGTCAACCTGCTGTCGTCGATAGGGACTGCACTTGCTGTCGCAAAATTTGCCTCGATGTCAGAGGCGTAGTCATTTCTGTGTTTCATCTATAGAAACTCCCTGATCTCAGCTGTATACCTCTTAAACAGTGCCAACATGTAATATCCTTTTTGACAGGAATCATAGGAAATGCTCAAAGGTATTTGAGTCAGTCCGAGTTCTGTATGCCTTGGCTCGAAGACGGGACTTGTCGCAGGTGGAAAATAACTCTGGCCGCGGCAAATTTGGTGACGAGGCACACGCTGGCCGTTGTGACGACTTGATAGATAAGTTGCAGGAACGGATCCCAGCATAGAGGGAGGCTCGGGATTGGGTATGAGCTAAAACAATAGGTCATATCACAAGAATCTTAGATCGGATCCCCCAGCAAAGCATAAATACTAGCCTAGCGCCTGTTCTGAGTCTGTTCTCTGCGAATATAATACGGGGGCTGACATGCAGTTTGATTGAAACTTGAAGCTGCATCATTATGGCTATCGACCTGAGTGGGGTGGGTAAGTGCCGACGCGACGCACTTATCTAGTTGACTGGTACCTCGATCTCGGGTGGGCGAGTGACACATGTGCGTGGACAATATACGCTCATTGACTCTGTACAACACACGTGTTTGAATTAGCAACATTTAAAACCCCCAGATCGACACGTGTGTCTACAACAGGACTTCAGACCCATGGCATGGGCGAGTGACAAGCCCCATGTGTCTGCATTGGCCATACAAAGACTCTGGCAAAGGGCGCACTAGTGTCAGCAATGTGCATGATGCATACAGTTGTGAGGTACCACATACACGTAGATGGGGGTTACCGTACGGCAGCACACGGCACTTCATAGCGCTCAGCAGGAGGATGTGCGGTTCGCGGTATTACGAGGGCTGGCAGCTGCCAAACCTGGTATTTCCTTGAGATCTCTTGCGCTGTGGTGTTAGCATGCGTGGATATTGCTGTAGATAAACGTGACGGCACTACCTACTATCAGCACTTCCTTCACGAAGCTGAGCGCTGATATGACCATTCGGGCTAGCTCCGAGGGGCGAAGAACTGCTGCAATTAGACTCGGAGGCTGATACACTCATTAGCATTCTCGCTCCTGCCAGTGAGATTCGGATTCGTTGAATCCCTATGCGCTTACATGTAGATGGCAAGGTTAACACTCAACTGCAAGAGGTTGATAATGTCGGACTGGGATCCGTTGTAGGCGGAAACACCATGTTCTAAGAATTGACGGGGGTGGGATGATAGCGATTAGGACATGTGACAAAGTATATTATTGTATGAGCACATGGCCATGACACTGCCAGATCATGCTAGTCAATGCGAAGGCTTCCAGATTCACCTAATCATCAGAATGGAGCAGGTCACGGCCGCGGGCATGTAGGATATATATAACAACAGACATTGATGTAATTCCAAGTTCAAGTTGGAGTTCATACAGTCGCTTTCTTGCATCCTGCCCTCTTCCTTTGCCATCACTAGCAAGTACCTACCGCTATGCGTGCGTCCGCTCACGTTCCTGCAATTCGTGTTCAATGTGCTGATGTCCCTGCAGGTCTGATCATCCGCGACGACCCTGCCGCTGTCGGCGACTACGCCGCCAACTACATTGCCAAGCGGTATTATCACTAGCACCATATCTCCTTGCCTATAACTCATCCATTTCCCCTAGCATTAATGACTTTGCACCCACCGCTGAAAAGCCTTTCGTGCTCGGTCTCCCAACTGGCTCCTCTCCTATTCCAACTTACAAAGCCCTTGTAAACAAAGTCAAGGAGGGCAGCTTATCGTGAGTGCTGAATAGAACACTTGAAGTCGCGTCTATCTTCCACTCGTGACTCCAGGTTCAAGCATGTCGTCACTTTCAACATGGACGAGTATGTCGGCCTTCCTCGTGACCACTCAGAGTCCTACCACACATTCATGTTCCGCGAGTTTTTCTCCCATAGTCCGTCCAGTCCAGTCGCCCTTCGAAGTTCGTACTGATTTCATATACGCAGTCGATATCCCCCCTTCCCAAGTGAATATACTGGACGGGAACGCCGAAGACTTGATTGCGGAATGCAACGCATACGAGTCCCGTATCAAGCAGCGTGGCGGTATTGAGCTTTTCTTGGGTGGTATCGGCGAGGATGGTCATATCGCATTCAACGAGCCTGGTATGTCTCATTCCTTTCACCACTTCACTCCCCTCTATCCTTTGATGTCGTATCGCTCGTGGTTTCTTGACCATATTGCGTCTTGTCACGTTCATCGACTTGAATAATGCTCGCTCCTATCAAAGGCTCGTCCCTCGCATCCCGGACCCGCATCAAGACACTCGCTTACGACACGATCCTCGCCAACGCCCGCTTCTTTAACAACAACATTGCTGCTGTCCCCCGTATGGCCCTTACCGTTGGTGTTGCGACAGTACTTGAAGCAAGGGAAGTCGTGGTTGTGGTCACGGGCCAGAGGAAGAGCTTGGCTCTTAGCAAGGCTATTGGTGAGTCATAGCTCCAGACTATCTTCGGGCGCCTTCATATTTCATCGTCGTGGTGTACACTCACTTGTAGAGGACGGCGTAAACCACCTTGTGAGTAAGCCGCTATCTAGTATCTCACAAGAACTCACGTTGACATGACTCCTGATACAGTGGACTCTCTCGGCACTGCAGCTCCACCCTTGGGCCTTGATTGTAGTCGATGAAGATGCTACAGCTGGTACGTGCTGTCGTTTTGATAAATCACGACCTTCGGTTGACTTACGGATGCCGTCCCTCGTTCCTCACTTCACATCCTACTCTTCTGCCCACCCATCGCCTCGTTTTGAATGAAACAAAAACTGCGGAACCACAACTCAGAGCTGCATGTCAAAACAGTCAAATACTTCAAGTCGATCGAACGCGTTCAAGACGAGGTCGAGGAACGGCAGGCAGAGCTGAAGGTGAGAGGTCGGACAGAGCATCAAGGGCAGGTCGGCAGTATGGAGTGATGTTGTCTGTCCATACTATGAGCTACAGGATGATCATCAAGCGGAACAAACCTAATATTAGTAGTAGAGGTTCAAATTACGATCTTGAAGCCAAGTTCGGATGTATTCATGAGTCTTCGCACCTAAGACACATCCAGAAAATCACTGTAAACAGATGTGATGTATATCCTGAGAAATGTAGCGCATATACCAACCTATTGGTCTGTTCTGCGGATGATGCTGAGTGCCGCGGATGTGCTGAAGTGCTGCAGCATAAAGAACCCAACTACTTAGCAAGGAAGACCCTGTTGCATCAAAGTTACTAATGAGTACTATTAGTGGTGACAAACAGGTGATACACATGAGGCGTAGAGTGAAAGAAATGCTGCAAAAGAATAAATTTATTCGGCAGCCCGCTGTCTCCTCCTGAGATCTCTCTCCTCCGAAATGGTGAGCTTCGTACCCTTGCCCTTGGGTAGCGATATCCAGGGCTTTGAACCCTCACCGATGACGAAAATGTTGGAAATACTAATAGAACATATTAAATTTTGAAATGGTTCATGGATGATTCATGAGGAGTACTTACCGGGTGGCGAAGGTCCTGTCCAAGGAATCCTTGACATGCACGATATCAAAACCACCAATGTGCTTCTCGCGGTGCGTGATGACGCCAGCACGACCCATGTTACGTCCACCAGTGATCATCACAATATTTCCGGTGTCAAAGTGAACGAACTCGGTAATTTTGCCTGACTCAAGGTCAAACTTGAGAGTGTCGTTGACCTTGATGGCAGGGTCAGGATAACGGATGGTGCGGCCGTCGTGAGTAACGACATGGGGAACGCCCTTGGCACCGAGAGCGACCTTGCGGACTTTGAGGAGTTTGTAGGAGGCTTCCTCAGGAGTGATGCGGTGGATGGTGAAACGACCTTTGACATCGTATAGGAGACGGAAGTGCTCGCCGGACTTTTCGATAGAGATGGTGTCTAACCAGCGGAAAAATGAGATTAAATGAGTAAACCAAGAAAGAAAAGCTGCTCTACCCATGAAGCCAGTGGGGAAGGTAGTGTCCGTGCGCACTTTGCCATCGACCTTGATTAATCGCTGCTTAACGATTGAGGTAACTTCGCGGCCGTTCAGCGCATACTTCAACCTGTTGCGTAGGAAGATGGTCAGGGGGAGCGATTCACGGAGCTTATGGGGACCAGGAGAAGGACGGGGAGCCTGTAGTATAACCCTAGGGCTTTAGGACGAAGACATGCAAAGAATCTGGGATGCACGCACATAAGTACCGCTCAACTTGTCCAACATCCATGAGGAGGGTGCAGCTAAGCGCTTCAAGTGTTTTTTCGGTCCGCGTGCCTAAGGATGACAAGGGACAGTCAGCTCTGAATTTGAGCATACTAAGTAGTGAGAAGAGCGAGATTTGCGGGTCAATCATCTTGGTACATCCATCTCTAAATTATCACATCCACCCATTCCAACTTCCATGATCGCGTCAAAACCATATTCATAGCTACCACGAGGTCCATAAAAGGTGCTCAGAACGAGAAAACCGACCATGATGGAAGTCTTGAGGGGCGAACGGCGTGAACGGCGACGATATCAATGATTTCGGTGCCTCGTCTGGTGGTGGGGGCAATGTCCCGCTTATATAAGCAAAACAACATGCACTGAACAAATTGCCTGTTAAATTTCGAGTTTAATTATATTCTAAGTCAGTACAAGGCACACTGTAGAAATTGATTCCAATGAAATTCACATGGCGAAATCATATCATTATCATCTGAAACTTAGATCATTAGGTAATGAAATCGAGGTGCTGATATTGCCATTTTTTACTCTAAATATATGCTCTGAAATGATACTCTGAATTTATACCCTGAATCTATACTCTGAAACAATACTCTGGATCTATGCTCTGACATTCAGATCAAGGTAATGAAACAAAGTGCTGAATTACATTAGTTAATGAACCGATAGCAAAGCGAAGCAACTGATATAGCAACAGGGATGACAACAAGGTTCAAGAACACAAGCACATTAACACTGAGACAAAGCCTGATCAAAAGTAAGTATTGCACTGACTATGTAATGCACATCAACTCACCAAGCAGTGTCCTGCATGATTCGGGAATCATACATGTATGGTTGACTATGTGTATCAGGATGATTTTCATTGATATGAATTATTTTGTTGTATTATTCTATTTGTTCATTACCAAATACATACATTTCCCCACAACATCGTCATTCACTCACCGTGCTCGTTGTCGTTGTCGTCATCGTCATTGTTGGCCCCAGTGTGCTTGTGAGTCATCGTGCATTTTCTCGTCATCACACTCAACATGCCACCACAACTAACTGTTGTCAACTCAGTGCCATGCTCGTTGTCGCTGTCAGCCCCCAGCGTGCTTGTCGTCAGCACCAGTGTGCTCATCGTCGCCATCCACCAAGGCACTTGTGCTGGTCATGCATAGTCGAGTCGAGTCGAGTCTGTCCTCCAGAGTGGTTTGAATGTCAAGGTGAGTTAATTTATGTCATTGATCATCAACTCATGTACTAATACGTCTTTGCCCTCACACCTGTTGCGATTAGAGGGTTACATACTTCAATGCCGCCATGTCAGTGTGGGCGGGTAATATCGGAAATGTACAGGTATAAAATTTTTCATTTTCATAGTTCCTTCCTTCTCTCATGCGATACTAGCTATATGCATCCACAATATTAGATCCTCTGTACTGCTGATGGACTCTTATGATACCTCGAACAATCCCAAGGGCAGAAATCAACACAAAGACTGCTGTGAGTACTGCCATATCAGTCTACTTAGTTATGCTAATCTGTATATTGTGATAGCTCGAAAGAATGATCAATTGATCAAGCAGATTCTCACCCAGTATCACCACGACGGTATCACAGACAGGAAAAAGATCAGCCGTCTCCTCAAGGTGGAACATGGTGTTACTATGAGGTGAGTCTGACAGTGTCTGCTGCAAGTGTGCATGCTTATGTATTGTCAATAGCAAAGTGACTGTTGCTTGATGTCGGCAACAATTTGGACTTCTTGGAAGTGCCCAGTCAACTCACTTGCTGCCTGTTTCCACTAAGCGACAGTTGGTGCTTGACCAGCTCGCACAGGACCCACTCCACCGTCGTGGGCCATGTTTGGTCTGGGAAGCTATCATGACTGACATGGGACATCTACTGATGAGGTAACCTGACACTCTTATGTAGGTTTGTGTGAATTAATTTTGATGCAGGCAATATGTGACAGACGAAATGAGGCAACACAAGCCCGATGGATTTAGCCAATGGGAGCCTTCGAAAAAGAAGGTGTCTCGACAGCCATTAGTATCACTCGGCCCTCATCACCAATGGAGTGGTGATGGGCACAATAAACTCAGCAAGATAGGTTTTCCAATATGGGCAATCCATGACCAATGGTCTGGAAAATGGCTTGGAATGTGGGTAGTCCCAAATAATCAGCTCAAGACCTCAATTGCCTACCTCTATTTGTCTCTTGTCTATGAAATTGGTGGTATGTTCTGTGGATGTATATGAGTAGCATAGTTAATCATCTACCCAGGAATGCCACTGCAAACAACAACTGATTGTGGAAGTGAGACAACAGAAGTCTATGGGTTTGCAACTGCTCTAAGGTCAGTATGGCTCAATACCTTATGACTGTGGATATACTAAGTATACTATGCTACAGAGAATTTTTCTCTCTGAACTTATCCACTGACAAGTTGTCGGCTCACCAGTTTTTGAAGAGTGTTCACAACATTACGATCAAACGGGCTGGCTTCGTGTGCGACTCCAGTGGGGAGATAATGTCAAGGTCTTTTGGGAAGCAGGTGAAGAAATCTACAATGACATGGATCCATGACAATAGTAGGTTGATGCACGACATTTTCTTTGACTTGTTCTAAGTTATGTTTTAGCGATCTCATCCAGTGGTTGTGGCCACAGCTGATCCAGCAAGAACTCGATAAACTCAAACACCACCTCAATACTCATACTGTCTGGTTTGATCAGAATTAAATATTACCATCAGGTGTCTCATCAAATGTTGCTATGGCTCTTCACAAAGACTACAGTGCGGAGGATTGTCTGTAGCTTGTAGATCGTGATGTTGTTAAGAATCTAATGGTGAAGATTGGTGGTGAAGACCTTGTTCATTTCGTTGACATGGTGTCATGCATGGTATGAACACCATACCATACTGTATACGCATATGAGGTGATAAGGATACACCATACTACACCTTTCACAAAGTTACTCTACCATTTTTCCTTGATTCATTAGCTTACATTCTCAGTTTCTACTGTATTCTTATTCTGTGTATTTGTATTTGTATCTCATGTATCTCTGTTTGTTTATATTTGTTCCAGTCTCTTTCTATTTTTTCTAGGCTCTTTCAGCCACCTGATTTTCCCACACTCTTCTGAGCATGTTTGTAAGCATGTCATGTGACTGGGAAAATTCTGATTTGTAAGGATTCCTGCTTGACTCATCATGTTTTGTCATGATTTGTCATGCTTTGTAAGACTTACAGTTGTATTTGTAAGACATTAGTAAACAGGATGACTCAACACACCAAATGGCCTGGTTTTCTTACCAATCCATGTGATGACTCATGCCATTTACTCATTTGTATTTGTAATACTACCATGTAAATTAGTAATCAAGCTGACTCAACACCTGGTTTCTTACCAATCCAGTGCTGAATCATGCTTAGTAATCTGGCCTCCCAAAAGGTATAAAAGGAGCCCATTTTACACCTGAGCAATTTAAGTTCTTCCCACTTGAAGCCTTTCTTTCTCAATATTGTGTGAGATTACGTAAGACAAGTGCAGGCCCTTTGTGATTGCCTTGAAGACACATTGATTACATAAGCCTTTGACTGTATACTACTAAACTCTGAGAGTAGATTATACAGTAAGGTAACTCTTTCTATTCTAAGGTTGTACAGCACTAATTTGAGAGTGTCTATACAACAATCGTTTCATCTTTTTTAAGATTGTACAGCACTAATTTGAGAGTGTCTATACAATAATCGTTCATCTTTTCTAAGGTTGTACAGCACTAATTTTGGAGAGTGTCTATACAACAAATCATTCATCTATTCTAAGCTTTACTTGTACATTCGTAAACTCTCCCTTTCACGTCAAGGGAGACTTATCAAAGTTGAAACAGACTTTCATAGGTTGAAATACGACCTACTAGGGTGAAACATACCTATCAGATTTCATTATCGTCTATCATATACTACCATGAGTAACTTCGTTTTATTATCTTTCGTGTCTATTAGGTTGTTGTAAAAAAAGAGAAAAGGTAATTCCTCCCAAAGAACTAGCACATTATCTACCATGAAAACTAGAAAAGTCGTAGACCGTGTACTTAAGGACTGGCAAGAAGTCTTATCCTGTATAGTTGTGCTGTCTCTATACACGCATTCTATATAAGACCCTTAAGTAACAAGACAACGGAGTATAGTGCCCATGCACAGTTGATTTTCAATAACCTTGGATTCAAGGACTTAACTTTCCAGAATGTTTGGCCGATTTTTTCTGCAATGCTACCATTAATGTAGTTTCATATGTTAGTGGTAGGGATATATATGCTACTGTGCTTGAATAGGTGTCAAGAATCAGATGGAATTAATGCGAGTGTTAAATGTGAAACTAAAGTGTTGAAGAGTTGAAAAATGACAGCTGTTGTAAGCATCTAACTATCAAAACCAATACGAAGAGGACCTTTGTGATTATTACTGGACTGAGAATCAGTAGTGCGAGGTTGAACTTCAAGACCAAGAGCCTTGCAAAACTTATTGCATTTATGTGACTCCATAAATGTGTCAATTGCTGGTTGACCTTGATCTCAGTAGCCCGAGTCAGCTTGTGCACTGTAACATATAGGTTAGATGTGACTGTCAGAAATAAAGTCTTGTAGTTGTACACATGTATGACACTGTGGATCAAAGAACACAATAGCTCGATCAGGTGTGATAATTCCTGTGGGTGACATGAGATCAATGAAACAAAATAGACATGTGAACTTGCCTTGAATATCAGCATCGAGTCGACAACGACATGGTGTGCATATGCATCCACAGCACTGCCAAGTGAGTTGTGATTGACTCCCACTTCTTCACTTCCAGAAAACTTAATTTCTTGACACAATGCACCGGTTGGGAGAAGTGGAAGCACCATGAAAACACTAAATACAAGGCTGCAGGAATCTTCTTCTCCATTCTTCAGAGCATCAGCAAGTTTTCCAATCAGCTTCCCAATGAATGCCCCAGATATATGTATTCCACCTCATTTCTGTGTTGTGTCCAAGTCAGTGTCTAATACTCACATGTGATAACTCAAAGCTTACTGGGAAGAGTATGGACACCATTGGTTTCTGCTTGTCTGTAGAAAGAATCTAAGAAATACTGAGCCAAATGAAGAGTTTCAAGTTCGGCCTGCAAATCTGTTGAATTGTCAGTCTCGCTCGAACGAATGCGTTTGCATTGGAGGATAGCGCAGTCGGTGTTGTTATAACAACCCTGTGATCTATCATTAGTGTTGCAAGTACTCAAATGAAGTATAACTCACCCAAAAGACAAACTTTGTCAGTCCCTGGCCAAGATAACCCTGGTGGGGTTTTCCAGCTTTGATATGGGATTGCCAACCTTTGACGACCATGATATCCTCTGGTTCCTCACTGTAGTCCATTTTTAGTTCACCAGACTCGCTTACAGAACACACTGCCCGCTTCATTTCAAAGGTTTCATACTCCAGCACAGCTGGAACAGCAGACTGCCTGGACCGGTATAAGCTTTGATAACGCTTAGCAGGTGGCGGACATTCAGGTGATGCTGTAAGGGACCTTTTCCGCTTCCAATGAGAGCTTGGTGCAGTTGATTTCATTTTTGAAGTATGTCGGCTTTGTTGCACTTCATGGACATCCTCATCCTTGGGCTGGTGTGTTGTTAGACAATGGCTTCAGTACAGATGATTATTTACCTCGTCAGGAACATACAGGAACATTCAAAGAGTGATTCTTGGGGTCTTCACTGATGAGTCCTTCTCAGATAACATTCAATTGTGCTTCAGCTTTCCATAGAGGGTGTCCATAGTTGCCCCCACCAGATACTTATGTTCCTTGACCAAATTGATGGCAGTGTTATTGAGTACTATGCAATATTTTATCCTATGCCTGTATCATAAAGCTCGTCAGTATTCATCAGCTGACCAGTATTATATGGTAACATTACCAGTCAAACATGAGATTGAGAGCTGCATCAGAAAGCCCCAAAAGTGTTGGAGTACTCTCATATAAGCCTCTCACCTTCAATGCCAATTGTTCAAAAGCAGTAGTAACCTGGTCTACAGTAGCAAAAGCAACTCGTGATGAGGGAATGGCAAGTTTAGAAGGCTTTACACTGCTGGCGAGATATTGCTGAAGGGTGAAATCAACATCGACCTTCGCTGCTCGAACATTGGCCTTAAGAGCAGAGACTTTCTGTTTTACATCACTTGCATTCAAGGTTGAATTATTTTGTGGCCGTGGCTGATTGAGTCGATGCTGACTCACCTCACAGCTATGTACATTCTGACGGTGTAGAATAGACTGACTAGCCACGGCAGTGGCCACGTTACTGCCCGACGGTTCATTCAACACTATGTATAACATTAGACCAAGGTATGGACTGAGAATTCCAAACATTTGCTCACCATTGTGGTTGCCTGTACAACCAGCACATAAGGGTGAGCGCAAGAAAGGGTAAACACAACCACATGATTCACATTGTGGTTGTTGCTGAAAGTACTGGTGAATATAGCTGTCGGCACAAAGTGAGGTGAGCATGCACCATAATCAATTCTTGGTCAGCTGCACTTGCAGCTTCAAGCTTCATACACTTTGCACATGTTGGCACATTGAGTCAAGGAAAAGACGGTGAACATCCTGAGCAATGAACCATGGATCATGACCAACAACGGGCACACTGGTCCTGATGGCAAGCACACTGGGGCCAATGACAACGATGAGCACGCCGAGTTAAATTTTAATAACAACAGTTAGTAGCGGTGCCACATTGAGGGTGATGATAAGTAGACTTATGAGAATGGTAGAGCCAATAACGAGCACACTGGTGCTGACGACAAGCACACTGAGTTGATAATGACAGTTAGTGGTGGCGGCACATTAAGGGTGATGATGAGTAGACTAACAAAAATGGTCAACAAGCATGCTGGGGACTGACGACGATGATGACGAGCATGGCACTGAGTTGACGACAGTTAGTTGTGGCGGCATGTTGAGTGTGACAACGAGAAAATGCATGACGACTCACAAGCATGCTGGGGCCAACGATGATGATGACAATGACAATGACGAGCATGGTGAGTGAGTGACAATGTTATGGGGAAACATATGTATTTGGTAATGAACAGATAGAATAATACAACAAAATAATTCGTATCAATGAAAATCATCCTGATACACATAGTCAACCATATACATGGACATGTCTACCTGAAAAGACAAAGTCTGTTAGCTTAGTCCACAGACTAGTCAACCCTTGCCTTGGAGTCAAACCTTGGTCTATAGTTTCAGTTATCTGCTCTGTAATTCAAGGTTATGGTATATTTCAAAGAAAAGTCATATGTGAGAAGAGAATCACATTATGACCTAATTGATAGGGGAATAAAATAAAGGTTAAGGTATTTCCTTACCTTTGGCTTATTCACTTTGACTAGAGAAAACCATGGAGAAAAGTTTAAAGCCTATCAATATATATATATAAATTCTGAGTATCGAGTTCTCTTATTGTATTTTTATTTCTGTGAAGTTTTCTCTAGTGTTTCCTTGATTTACTTTTTCATTAGGATGCTTTGACACTTTGGGCACTTGACAAAATTATACCCATAAGGGTATGATGCATAGCTCCATCTTTATTTCTATTTGATTCTTTTAATTTTATTATATTGACTGTGTACCTATGTAATTTTCCCACACAAAATGTATATAAGGAGAAGCCCATTCTCCCTGAAAAAAAATAGATCTCCCATTTGTATCAGCACTCTGACAGATTTCTCCCACTTGCAAATTTAGTCACTTTGAAGTAGGACAAGTGTAGGGACCAGTATCCCTTGAGATTACATAATCAGCATGTGAGACCAAGTATCAGCTGTTTATTTTTGTATTAACCAACACAAGCTTTGGTCCACGTCTTCTGAGACCCTGTCTCATCGTTCACTGTATCTTGACCAGCACGAGCCTTGGTCAACATTTGTGAGAGCATCTCTCACCTACTCTATCATATCCTGTCCAACCCAAGCCTTGGACCACAGTTCTACCATAACTTGATCAACCTGAGCCTTGATCAACACTATCGTATTATTTAAGACCATGTCTCACAGGAGCACTGTATACTCAAGAAAGGCAACTCAAGTGTCTAGAAGGATCTTTCCTAGACAAAGCTTATCTTTTCAATAAGAAGAGTTAGCACCGGCTATATTAATCAACCAGATTGGTTTAGCGAGCCTCCCAAGAACTCATACATTATCTACCATGAAAGAAGAAAAGTCATAGACCGTGTTAATCGAGGACTGGCAAGAAGTCTTATCCAAGTGTGATTGTGGTGTCATTACATTTTACACGCTCTTATATAAGACCCTAGATTATTAAGACATCACTGGAGCCCACCATGAGGGAGGCTTCTTGATTTCTTATTGAAAACTTTCATATCCACCAGATTATCCCAAACATCTATTCAGTTTCTACCCCTCCAAGTATCCAAATTGTCCACAACAATTAACCCACCATCTATCATAGTACCCCAAGCTCCTATGACTCCATCTACCCATCCTACCATGGCACTGTCTATACTTACTATGCCTATCCCAGGCAGTAAGGCAGCACCCAAGAAGTTCAAAGGTGACTTCACCAAAGTCAAAAAGTTTATCAAACATTATGAAAAGTTATGTGACTATAACTAAGTCACTTCTGACAAGGACAGATGTGAAACTGTTACTCAGTACACTTCTCATCATGTCACTGAGTTCATTGAGGGACTGGACTCATATGGAATTTTTGATTGGAATGCTCTCAAAGCAGACATTCTGAAGTATTATGACGCTGATTTGGACACAAAGTGTTATAAAAGACAGGATCTAGTATCCTATGTCAAGACTATGAGAGGACAGCAAATTCCTTCTCTAGCAGCATGGAAGAAATATGTACGAGGATTTATCAGAATTGCAGGTTGGCTTCAAACTGCAAAGAAAATTACAAAAGATGAGTATGCAGGCTATTTTTGGAAGGGAATCTATAAAAGCTTACGTGCTAAGATTGAAAGCAGACTTATGGCTAAGGAACCTGACAAGGATTTGTCCAAGGCATTTGCAGTGGACAAAGTTATCTCAGCTGCAGAAAAGCTACTTCACAGGGATCGTTTCCATTCAGATTTGCTTCTCTTCGAAGATAAGAATAATTTCTCATCTTTGGACTCCGAGGACTCTGATTCAACTGAATCATCCTTGACTTCCAGTGAGGAGTCATCTGATTCAGATGATGAGCCAGAGATTAAACCTCGCAAATCTGCAAAGAAAGGTTCGAAGAAGCGTAATGTTGGCAAGGAAACTCCTAAGCATAAGGACAAGCAATCTGGTACTGTAATGCCTATGGGAACTTTCAAGAAAGTCAAGGGTAGCAAAGACGCTACAAGTATGGAACCCCATGATGAAATTGAGGATCCTCAATATGCTCTTTTGTATTATCATGTTACCAAGTTGGATCCACGAGTAATGCAGATTATTTCACCACCACCTCCCAGAGCTGGTGCAGGAATGTCTCCTGACTCAAGGGGTTCTAAATTGAATGCGAATCCTAGTGATGGTTCTGGAAGAGGATATGGTCAAAGACGACCTCCTTTACAGCCTGGTTCTAGATTTTATCAAGCACCAGGGACATTTCAGAACAGGATTTGTTATGCATGTGGAGAAACCGGACATACTATCCCCATGTGTCCTCACCTTGCTAAGTTAGAAGGTGAAGGTCGGATCAAGCAAAATGACCGTAAACAAATTCTTCACCCTAATGGGATTCCAGTCAGATGTATGCTGGAGGAGACCATCATTGAAGCATTTAAAAGGGAAGAGAAAATTCCTGCTTCACATTTCATTAGCATCAATTCCAATAAAGATGATTGGAAAAATTTGACTAGCAATGTGGTCAGGAAAAAGCAAGCTAAGTCTTACATAGACTCTAGCAATGAGGAAGTAGAAGAAGAAAGTGACAGTGACAATGATGCTTTTATGATCCCCGCATATGGCGAAGAAAGTGATGAAGAAGAAGATTATTATGTTTATCTAGCAGAAAGGTCTATCAAGACTGGCATCAAAGCCAGACGAGAGCACTTTGATGGAGTCTATCCTCCTGCTAGGAAAGATAATCATAATCAGGACAAAGGATCAAAGGGTAAGGAAAATGTGATAGGAAATAATCCTATGACTGCCCCATGACCTAAGCCAGTTTCTGCATCAAAGAAAGAACCTGTAATTAAGGAGAAGGCCTAATCCGCTAGCAAAGAGTGAAAAAGGAAATGAAGAAAAGAAGAAAACTCATTTTGAACCAGCCTATGATGAAAACAATGATGACATTATTATGGAAGATGTCAATATTCCTAAGCTGACACTAGCTAAGGAATTCAAAAAGAAACCAGAAGCTGGCGAAAACGAGAATATGAATGTAAATCAGAAGGTTATATGTCACCTGTATTTCAGATTTGGCAGTACAAGCCAAACCTGAAGAAGTTTTGGAGTCACTCCTTAGGACTCCATGTATCTTTGGAAGTTGGTGAAATTCTTGGAACATCCCGAGAGTTATCAGGAATTTTAGCCAATGTTATTAAGCCAAAGCCTACTTGCCATCAAGAAAGCCCAAGCTCATTCTATTTGGAGCAAGACCCGTGGCTTATTGATTCAGATGACGATGTATTGCAATGGTGAACTGATTAGTACCATTATTGATACTGGAAGTCAGCTCAATGTTGTGAGCCAACAAGTTTGGAAAGCACAGATTAATCGCCCCATTGACATATGTAGGACAAAGCATCTCAATGAATGATGCCAATGGAGGCAAAGGAAGATTACAAGGATTAGTTGAAAATGTTCCACTTATGTGTGGAGCAGTTCTGTTAAGGTCGTACTCTCGGGTTAACGGATCCGAAGGGCTTTGGCCTCAGCTCATACGCTGTGCCCCTTTCCCGAGTATTGCCCTTGTATTTCAGAAGTACTATCGTGCCAGATCCGAAGGTCCGAATGTATATTGTAGACGTATCCGGAGGTTATCCAGACAACGTATGAATGTCCGAAGGTTATCCGGACAACTTATGTATATCTGAAGGTTATCCGGATAACGGAAAGACGAGTAAGGCTAATCCGGACGCGTCCGGACTAGAAACCAACAGAGTAAGACTATCCTAAGATAGAGCCGAGGATATAGACTATCGGATACAATCCGTAAGTCTCGGATGGTGACTAGAGTCTACGAGTACTCAAGTCCGGAAGATGGAGAGAGGACAATCTAAGATGATATTCGAACTGAGGTGTTACAATGTAAGTACAGGAGTTTATATACCGAATGTCTAAGGCTTGAGGCTATGTACGAAGTATAAGCAAAGTCTATCGCTAATCAACGGAAGCCGGAAGGAAATCACGAGTGGACGGATGGAATAACATAGCCGGGAATTAATCACAAGTAAAACGGATCAGGGAAAACATAGCCGGAAGTTAAGGAATACCGAGAATCCGGTAATAAGGAATTACCGATAGCAGAAGAGGCTGTGATAAAGTTATATGAACAGGAAATGAATTAAGAAGCTTATCGTATATCGGATCAGAAGCGGATCTGTACATCGGACCGGATCAGATCTATGTTCCGGAAGTCCGGATGAGAAGCGTTAATGTATGGGATATGACAAGTTCACACCAAAGCTAATCTCTATGTTGGTGATCATGTTCCATTTAATTTGCTACTAGGAAGACTGTGGCAATGCAGAAACTATGTTAGCATTGACAAACAGGAAGATGGAACATGGCTCATATTCAAAGATCCATGTAACCTTCACATTACACATGAATTATTATGTACCCTGGATGGTATCAACCCTGAATGGGTCTTCGAACTGTCAACTTGGCTTGGATTGCGAAGCCTAGCCAATTATCTAATTTTTGGTGAAGAAACAGCTATTGAGAATCAGTCAGAATCATTAAATTCTGACTTGTTTTCACTTAGCATGGCCAAAAATATGGGAAATTCCAAACCAGATCAAAATTTGGATTTTTTGATCAAAATGTTTGGATTACATAATGATTTTACTTTTACTGCCTCGAAAATTTTAGAAAGTAATGATATCATGGATGATGTCAGAAATCTAGACTCTCAATCTGAATTTATACCTACTGTCTACATCAGGAAAAACCTCCCAGCCAAAATTTTGATAATGTTTGATAAAGTTCGAGAATCATGTCTAATTAGCAGCCCTAGGAGAATTAGAAACATTATGTTTTTTAGAAGGACTTTCTTACCCCCTCGTCCATGATGAATAATTATCAAGAATTAGCTGTTACTAGACACAATTGTGGTGCATTGCAGAAGTTGTTATTACAAATTTTGGTCCACAGGTCACGCATGCCAGGCAGTGTTACAAGAACAAAAGACTAATATTGGATTAAAAGATGTATATATGTCATATCCCATACATTAACACTTCTCATCTGGATTTCCAGAACATAGATCTGATCCGGTCCGATGTACAGATCCGCTTCTGATCCGATATACGATAAGCTTCTTAATTCATTTCCTGTTCATATAACTTTATCACAGCCTCTTCTGCTATCGGTAATTCCTTATTACCGGATTCTCGGTATTCCTTAACTTCCGGCTATGTTTTCCCTGATCCGTTTTACTTGTGATTAATTCCCGGCTATGTTATTCCATCCGTCCACTCGTGATTTCCTTCCGGCTTCCGTTGATTAGCGATAGACTTTGCTTATACTTCGTACATAGCCTCAAGCCTTAGACATTCGGTATATAAACTCCTGTACTTACATTGTAACACCTCAGTTCGAATATCATCTTAGATTGTCCTCTCTCCGTCTTCCGGACTTGAGTACTCGTAGACTCTAGTCACCATCCGAGACTTACGGATTGTATCCGATAGTCTATATCCTCGGCTCTATCTTAGGATAGTCTTACTCTGTTGGTTTCTAGTCTGGACGCGTCCGGATTAGTCTTACTTGTCTTTCCATTATCCGGATAACCTTCAGATATTGATACATTATACGTTCTGATCTTCGGATCTGATATGTTAGTGTTTTCTGAAGTTCAAGGGCAATACTTGGGAAAGGGGCACAGCATACGAGCTGAGGCCAAGGCCCTTCAGATCCGTTAACCCGAGAGAATGACCTTAACAATATAAAAGTAATCAAAAACCAGCTGATGACGAGGGTATGATGAATTACGAATATGCAACATATACAGGTAGTAGCGCTACAGGACCTAATCGTCAGCCATGCCATCCAGGTCGAGTAGTGACAGTGCATTTCGATGCTCACTGGCGAGATGATCATTGCCCTTCTGTTTTAAGGTTCTTCGAGTAGCATCAGTATCAATGTCAAAATGGCACCATGTACACCAGTGAAACTTACTGTACAGCTTCGAAAATATCAGCCATCATACAGTGAAACTTTCCAGGTGCATCCTTCTTCAAATCCTTGAGGAGCTTGACATGGAAAACATATGTTTCACTGAATTGATTCCCGGTAAAGTTAAACTTGCCCAGTGAACCAAGAGTCTTCCAGAAAAGGGTGGCATAGATCTTGAAAATGAATGAGCTCAGCCAGAATACATAGTAGAAAGGACATTACTGCTGTTGCCACAAGTGCAAGCAATGGAATGGGGACTTCGCAGCGATTGGCCTTGTTTCTCGTGATTTCAAGAAAATGCGCCACAAATTTGATGCCGATGGACTTTGCACCATCGAAGACTACATTGTGTAACAGAAAATTAGTAGTTCACCCTGGTAGGGCTTTTGCCCTATGGGCAAAGCATCATCATTGGACTGTAAAAGAGGGAAGTCAGATAGAGAATTGAACGGTTGAGGGAAAAGATATGGGAATATGATAAAGAACCTGCTCCTGAGTGTTGTCAAGGGAGTGAAGATATGGGAATATGATAAAGAACGTGTTCCTGAGTGTTGCGAAAATCTTGAGCTGGAGAACAAACAGAGTGAACTTACATCAAACCTCAAGGCATATATATACATGTGCTGCTCCATAAGTTTTTTGGCCTTGAGCATGTTGTTGTTGAGATGAAAGTAGCTGTCAATGTTCGCACATGCAGCGACTTTGAGATCACGGCACAATAAAGGAATCCAGGGCTCCACCTGAAGTAAAACAAGATAGCTCTAACAAATCATGAATTGAGACATGCAAATGACTTACCAAGCTACCAAGGTGCACAGCATACTGCACATCTGTTTGAAGATGTTTCTTGATGGCTTTTATGCCACGATTGTTGGCCACTGTTAGCAAAGACTGGAGTGATACTTGATTTTTGTCCACGAGCTCAGGGTAAGCATTAACAAAGATAATGTGACCTTTAGCGTCAAGAATGGCATCACGAACTACTTGCCGAGTCTCATAGTTTTGATCTAGCAGTTTCACAATTCCCTTCTCTGTGCAAATGAGAGAAGTGGTCATTTAAGCGAGTTGAGTTGCAGAGGTGACCTTTGGGACAACTTCAATGTCACTGGAGTTAGGATCCAAGGAATCGCCACATGTAGTAGATTCCTCAACAGACTCTGAGACAGCATTGTTGACATCGCGCCACATTGGAGTCTGAAAAATAGTCTGGTAGTATCAGCACAATTTTCTGAATAGTATGGACTCACCTCTGCAGCTTGTTTCCGCTCTCTGGCAGACTGGGAGTTGCCATGTGATTGAACAGGCTTGTTGGTCACAAGTGAAGGCACCTTCCGAAACTCAGAATCAGCAGGATCAGTTTGAGTAAACCAGTGCTGCGTACACATGAAGACCATCTTCATGTCTCGCAAGACTATTGATGGTGATGGGATGTAGTATTCAGGCTGGCTGGTCTTCATCAGTGATACAAAACCATGATCCTTGACTATATCAAATAGCCGTGTGCTCTCACACACCCAGTGGACTATTTCCGCCTTCATTTCGGTTTTGGTATGCTGCCGATGGGAGAAGATAACCTTTCCTTTCCCCTTTCATTTGAATGGTGCAACTAGGTGTAAGCGGAGCTTACCACACGTGTTCATCATTGCTCGTTGATTGGACATGCTGGGCTGTGTATTGTTGTTTGTTCTGACTGATAGATAGTTGACCATCGCAGTTGTATCTTATCTCATCGTCTACCGTCACTGTCGAAATCTAACTCTCATCCACGTTCCGACTACTGTCTGATCCTTAGTGTTCTACCCTCCTGGGTAGCTTCCACTTTTTGTCAGAATGGCCTTGACAATGGACTCACACGCTGTATCGCAGTTCTTCACATCATCGGTGGACTTGACAATGTCCTCACCCCAGCAGGTTTATTCATGCTTGCACATGTTACTAGTTGACCTAGCGTCTTTCGTATCTAGATACTGGCAAATGTTTTTGCAGCATCCTTTAGCCATGCATTTGAACTCATGGTAGCGACGGCCGTCATTGTGTCCAATGGTTGGAAAGGGCTCAAAAAAAGCATAAATAGGTGAAATCCAGTCTTTGCTCAAGCGTTCTACAAAACTAATGTCAATCAATTAATATTCAGATGCAAGGTACCTACTCATTTCAGCCTCAGAATCCTCCTCAGGACACTTGGTCTCGCTTTCAGACTTGTTTGCCTTGGCACTTGTGTTGGAGGATGTCGGCAAGTTCCTCCTCATCTTCACTTTGAACGACAGTGCTATAACTGTTGCTTCTGACAGGAATCTTTTTTGATATAGATGGCACTAGGCTTTCTTCAAGGTCAGAGTCACTTGCAGCTGCAACAGGTGCTTTTTGGCCTTATTGGAGGTGACATCATCGCTGTGACTTCATTTGCGTTTGACAGCCTTCTTGACTAACTGAAAGAATTCCTTTGCCTTCTCCGTGGGTTTTGACTGACGTTTACCAAACATGAGGAATGTTTTAACTATTTAAGGTGATGAGATAAGATTAAGGTTGAGATTAAGGTTTATGTTATGTACAAAAACTATGTATAGCTCTTACATAATTTCAATGAAGTTTGACATTTGAAGCTTGACCTATGGACCCATACCCATGACCCATGGCATGGGTATGGGTAGAGTGGTGGGTCACAAGATGACAACCCATACTCAACCCACCAACTACCCATACCCAAGACCCATGTGGGTTACCATACTCATGCTATTGCCTAGTGATCATATCACTTGAATTACTAGAGTTGCTGCTAGTACTGAAGAGAGATAGGGGGATATTGGAGAGAGTGGAGAGGATAATGTTGGAATCTGAGTCACTGGCAGGATCATCTTTTATGAAATGATCATAAAGCACTGTTACTACTTCCAAGGTAGTATTATCAATCTCCTCAATAAGTTTATCATGAATTGAGTGATGAGGTAACATTTATATCTATCAGTTGTGATAGTATGGGGTTTAAATCCTCTCTTGCTCGTTGACTGCTACATTGCACTCTATTAAACACTGAGCTCTACACACACTGTGATGATCTCTGAATTCTTCTCTCACACTGACCACCAAAACAGGTGCAAATCCTTATAATATTCAGATGTCAAATAGTCAGCTCTCATCTAATCCTGAAATAGATAATAATAAGCACTGTGAATCTTCTCTTTGAACATTGATCAGGCACTTCATCTTCTTTCAATGATAAAAAATGATGCTTTCATAGTACTTAAGTTAATGATATTAATAATATATTTGTTTACTTAGGCATGTTCCTTACACACCAAGACTCCTGCTGGCAGATCATCCTTTCTTGTTGCAAGTCAATTTTGCACAAGGTCTTGAGGAATACACTGTGCCTATTTATAAATACTTTCATTGCAGGATTGCTATTTCACTAAGTCTTCTAGCAGACATTGTTGAAACTTAATGACAAGGCATACTTTCTTTTTATAATAAGTCCAGATGGTCTATTATGATTGCCGAAATCATGCAAGTGTGGAACTGTGTCCTTAAGGAGATCTAGTAGACTTTTTATAATGCATAATGTCAGAATCCCTTCAAGGCTATGTATTACCACTATTTATGCACAATGAAGTTGTGTCACAACGATGACAGACTGTGACCTCTCTCAAGAAAATGACACCTAGTAGTACAAATCACATGATTAACTATTTACCAAAGAATAAATATATTGTTGTCTACTTTGCCCCTTGAACTTCCTCCCTACACACACAAACCCAAAATGCCTGCAGTTATTTCAACAGATTAAATGAGACACTAAATTCACTTAATTGAAGGTAAGCTTCTTCATGTTGCCACAACAACACAATAACTTATATGAAAGTGTACTCTAGTTGTCATTTTTTATCTTCCTCACCTTTCTTGTCATCTGAATTCACTTCTATGATATTTCTTTCAAGTTCCATCTTTCCTTTGTCAATTGGTGGTGTGTCGCTTTGAGAATAGATATGCTAAGGAGTAGGGACTTGAAATAAAGAAATTCAGGAAGAGATGCTATGGGGCTATTGTGCTATTCCTCTTCTGCTGCCTTTTTGACATGTTTGTTGACTTCTTTGTTATCATGTACCTCTGCATGTCCTGGCACCCAATGGTCAGTGGAGTCAAAGTTTGCATGTTTCTTTACTATATAAAATTTTTATTCTGCTACAAAACTGATTGATTAAGTATGCACCCAAGTGGATATAAAATCCTTCACCTGATTGAATAGCTGCTTGGTTGTCAATGAAGATAGATAGTGGAAATGTTGGGTTAGCTTCCTTGGCAATGAGTTCAGTGGCTAGCGAGAGTCTGACTACTTTAGTATCGAAAACAGTATGTTCTTCATCTGTGCCAAGATAGTATTGCAAGGTACAAGGGTGGTGTCCTGATCTGAAGAGTATAATTGATGTGCTGATGTTACCTTGGTGACCTGAGCCATCACAATACATTTGTATGCTATCTGTGTGCCTAGCATACTTCTTAGTTGCCTCCTTCTTGTATGTGTTCAAGTTTTTTGGGACTCTTCTTGCTGGTATAAGCATTTTGATTTCATCTGAGTCTATTGTATTTTTACTTATGAGGTAGTGTAGTGAGGTGTATTGTGATCATACATATCTTCAGGCAGCGCTGTCCTATCACTTAAGGGTTTTATATGAATTTGTATATAATGACAACACTATTATATGTAGAAGACTTCTTGCTAGTCCTTCAGTACACAGTCTATGACTTTTTTTCTATTTCATGGTAGATCACATGGTGAGTTCTTGGGAGGATTTATTTTGTTGTCCTCTTCTTGTCTTTGAACAAAAGCACAATATAGAATTTGGTAAGAAATTTATCTGTGTTCTGGTAAAATTCAGTAGGTATGTTTAACTCTAGTAGGTTGTGTTTTAACCTATGAAAGTCTATTTCAACTTTGTTGTGTTCTTGTTAGCCTAGTCTTGAGGGCTGTTCATCAGTTGTATAGCAATTCACAGTATACAATAGATAAAAGTAATACAGTAGTTGTATAGCAATTAGTGGTAGGGAACTATTTGAATAATATATTAGTTATACAGTCTACCCCTGTAAGACTCTGTATAACTTTATATGTCAATAACAAAAGTCAACCCTTATATGTCAACAGATCCCTTAAACAAATTAACGCTAGAATGGTGATGAGTATGACTTTGATGATCAAATATGATAGTTGATATAAGTGACCCCTGAAAGGTGTGTATAACTATAAATAGAAATTCTTGAGGGTTACTTCAAGGCACTACTTGGCCTGTACTTTAGATTCTTATGTAATTATACTTGGATTTGAATCATTGGTAAAGTGGAAAGTTATTATTTGGGTGTAAAAATAGTGTCCTTAGATACATTTTTGAATCCCCTTATGTAAACATGATTATATCACCACCATTTGAAATTGTGGTGAGATTCAATCTGCTCTTAGTAAGCTATATTACATACAAATAACAAATATGACAGACCATTTCCAATTGTGGTAAGTCACATGTCAGTATAAGTTAGGATGAGTCAATATGAGTCATATTTCCATATGAATCACTTGCCAAGCATGACTACACATAGCTAAACAAATACAATCACCATCCAGAAAATCTACCAGTCACATAATAAATTGACACAATCTGGTGGCTGAAAGAATGCCAAATAGAAATAAACATGGCTGAACTATGAAGCCCAAACAAAAATAAACAAAAGAGTGGCTGGACAAAGGATACACAAAATACATAAATAAGAATAGATAGAAGGTTACATAATCACTATAAATACAAGGAAAGAGAACAAAGAAACTGAATATGAGGCAATATAAATATAAGGTAAGAGGAATAACGAACAGTGAGAAATAATATGAGAATCAAGAAATGAAATACGAGGTTAGATATTTAAGGTAAAATGGAAAGGAAACTTGGTAGTAAGGGACTGGACAATCTCATGCACCTTCCTTATCACATATATTATACAGCAGGTATGGTATCATTCACATACCATGCATGAAAGCACATCAAACTGGAGTGTCGAGTGGGTAGAATTTTGGATGAATAGCTAGATGGACTATGGCCCTGTGACAGGTGTTCTGCAATGAGAGGGATATGGATAAAAGGTTAGTGTGGACTTCAAGAAAACTAGTAGCTGTCATTTACATAGCTCCTATAATGGCCAGGGTGGTGATGAGTTGTACTGATTACAATTGCTTTACTACTTCTACCAAACCTTGTTGGAAGATATTAGTGTCTTCATAGACTGATGATTGAACCACAGGTTGGTTGCATAGGTCATTTGAGGATTGCTACTGCCTGATATAGTTGTCGCATTAGTTGTAGGGGAATGCCTTTGACAGTGGTGGAGAGTTACTTAAGCTAGAAGATATAGGCTAGTCCTTCGGCAATGATATTGTCAACTTGTGTCTTCCACCACAGTTCTTGGTTAACAAAAATATCTAGGAAATGATGAGTGGATAAGGGGCGAATGATGGCACCTTGAATTTGCATTTGGGGTGGAGCTTTGTTTGATTCATGGAGAAGTCTATGAGGGAAAATTTGTTAGTTTTGAATTATATATCATTTAATAGTCAAACTCTGCATAATTCTCTAATTCTTTCTTCTAATGTCATAGATGCTTGGACTACTGGCCTGGTATCAACATCATTGTAAATCACATTAGACCAAGCTATCAGATAAATAATATGCAGAGCTTATATTCAGTTTAATTTAATGAAAATATGTCATCAACAAGGGGCCATGAATGTTTTGCTACAAGGAGTAGCTGGTGGCATGGTCTTACAAAGCCTGTTAGTGAATAACCTCAGAAATCTTGCCCTCTCTAATGCAAAAATGATAATAAACACTCTTCAGCTGACCACACATGATCAACTATTTAAAGAAGAAATGCTTCTAGAACCTATTGAGGCTAAGAAAATAGTTACTAATTGGACTCATAGGGCTTAGAAGCACTATCTTCAATGAAAATCTACATTGGCCGACTTGTTTGCCCAAGAAACTCCAGTTAGCAGGCTTGAGATGATTCCTAAGAGAAACAATTCATCTACACACATGTCAGAAACTGAAGGCTTCAGCCATAACCACACTACAAGATATGAGGGAATAGACTTACAAACCAAGTACCACCCACAGGTCTGAAATAAAAATAGTTATCTTAGTAAACACCATGTTTCCAATTATTCAATATTGTCTTTAACACCTATCTTAGTGTTCTGGCCCAGGTTATAAAATTCTTAGGATTGCCAATTCACAGGTAGGTTTGAGGAGCAGGACCCCATATCTGTCCCTAAGCTTATAGCAATATCATTAGAAAAAGAGCCTGCTAAGTTGTTTGCTTGAATGAATTAATAGAGGCTTGCCTTCTAGGATTGAGACCAGCTAGTACACAAATAAGAATACAATGGAATTTCTACATCTCCTGTCTCAGCTTCATATTTATCCATTATGATATGGATGGGTTTACTCCATCATTTATATTTGTGAGTAATTTGAACCCTGCTTGTTTAACAGATACACTAAGTCTCATTGAAACATCTATTCTATTTGATCTGTGATTTATCTACCATCAATCTGGACACCCTTCATCCCAACAAATAATTGCTTTTGGTTCTACAGCTGTCTGCTGAGCTGAGAAGTACATGTCAAAAATTGTCTATACATTCTCATATGAAATTTAACAAAAATGTGAATCCAGATACTAGTGGTTGTTGCTTATGCTATTAGCAGCCTAAGGGTTCCAAGTATATCAGATATTGAGCCATTGAATTCAGTTTCCATTCAGAATGTGGTGCACAAGTACTTGTAAGTATACAATCTATTGTGACTGGAAGTGTCTTTATTAGTCAACCCACTTCTTCCAGCATAGAGTGAAGTTGTTATGATTTTGATAATATTGAAGTTTCATCCCATAGAAAGGAACACATAAGAAGTGTGATTAATCTAGCAGAAAAAAATGTGCTCACAGCAGCAGAGGCGTTATAGGTATGCTGAATCCATAAATGTCAAGATTAGATTGCTGGAAGAGTTCAGCCATGCATGCAGCTCCATCACCCCTGAGGGGGTCTGCTAGTGATGGTAGGATTGATAAGTCTCTGGAGATATATGGTACTAGTCTAAATGTGGCTACACCACATTTAAATAAAACACCATTTATTTCTCTCAAAACATATGAGCCCCCCTTTGTTTGTCTTTCTACAATGAAAGGCCCTAGATATTGTGGTTTTGTTTTCCTATTGAGTTTCTTCTCAATCCTTGTGTTATGTATAAGGACCAAGTCACCTTTATGAAAGGTATCATGATGCATTCGTAAATGAAACTTGTGTTCAAATTAAGCTTTAGACTTGAACCTAGCCTTTCTCAAGGTCTTTGCTGCATGGTCTAAGTCTTCCTGTCACCTTTCAATCTGGCAAATACATAGTGATAAGAATTCTGCTGCCTCCATATTAGCATGAAATCCTTCCACCATAAAAGTTGCTTCTGTCATGTCAAATGATAGAATGAGATGGACACCATGTAATAAATAGAAGGGGGACCATCCAGTCATGCGACTGGTGGTGATATTTTCTGCAAACAGGGCCTGCCTAACTTTCTCAGGCCATTTTGAAATATTCTTTCTACAACTTTTTACTATAGCTTCCCTAATATTGAAATGCCCATGCTCAACAACTCCATTAGCTTGGGAATTGTATAGTAAAATTTGAACGTGGGGAATATCAACACACATAAGGAGTTGCTCAAATGCTTCTCTGACTTCGGGTCCATTGTCAGTCACTACTTGACCAATGGCTCCATATCTGCAATATAAATCTTCCCAGAAAAATTTTGCCATGGCTTTGGTAGATGAGGTTCATAATGCTCTTCCTTCAATGTAATGAGATAAATCATCCCTGGCAAGTACAAGATTTTTGTGGCCTGCAGCTGAAGGCATCTTTATAATATCCACATAGATCTTGATAAAGATAGTTGCAGGGGTAGACACAGTAATAGAGATGTGCATTTTCTTCACATTGCATATTTGACAGTCATAACAAAACTGAATATGATACTTGACGTTGGTGTACAAATGAGGCCAATAGAAATGGTAGTGAATGGTCTCAAATGTGCTTTGTACACCCTTATGTCCTAGTTCTTCATAAGCTTTATGAAGAATAGATATTCTTTTCTCAGCATCAAATACTACCAGAAGAGGGGGTCGTCCAACTAGTCTTTTGAACATCTGGTCACCACAAACAAAAAACTAGGTTACCCTTTTCACAAATTTTCTACACTGGGTGGTTTGGTTAAAATGAGGGGCTTCCAAGGTGCTAAGGAATTTGTAGATGTCCTTCAAAATCTCAAAGCAAGTATAGATGGTAGACTTATTGGTTCATAGGAAAATGATAGATAAGGAAGTGAATGTGAATGGTAATGTCTTTGAGAAATTCCTGAGAACAATGCTATTTCATCTAGCTAGGAATCTTCATCAGGCTCAATGTGCACATTTTCTGTCAAAGGTCTCCTGAATAACACATTAGGACCTTTAAATCATATAGCAGGAACATGAATAAGAGTATTCCTTGAACCCAATAGTTAATGGTGGCATTTGGTTGTAAATCCAGTTTATCAAGCATTCCTTTGATGTATTTTGTATCAACCTCCACAATTAGAGTATGCACTTCAATAATATGTAGCTGGAAATGCCTAAGTGCATAGTAAAGTCCATAGAGCTCTAGCTTTGGCTGGGAATAACTTGACTCTGTGTCACCTATTAGTAAGGATCCATAACAGGCTGGTCTTCTTTTCCCTTCATCATCTATTTGTGATAGAATAATTCCCACAGCCATAAAACTAGAATCCACTGATAAGATTATGAGGTTGGCTGAAGTATAGTCAATACTTCGTATTGCTGGGGTAGAACAAATTCTCTCTTTCAACTTTTCAAATGCTTTGTCTTATTCTTTCCCCCAAACAAAGGGCTCATCTTTTCTCCATAGTCGAGTAATAGGTTTTGCTAGTTCTGAAAAACCTAAGATCCAAATTTGTACTGTTCCACAAAGACCCATGAAGCCTCTTGCTTCTTTTATGGTGGCAGGGATAGGCCAATTGAGGATTTTCAATACTTTCTCTGTATCAGGTAGTCTTCCATCAGATGTATATCTTTATCCAACTATTAGGACATTGGGTAGACATAGTTGTATTTTTGTAGCAGAGAATGTTGCTTCCACATCTTTTATGTGGTGCATTATTCAGTGTACATCAACAGCATGTTCCCAGATAAATTGTCTGATCCCAGAATTTTCTTTTTACACCTTTGGGTTTCCTTCTTCATCAGGGTAGGATAGACTTGGGTCCTTTGACTGGTAAGTCATCTATGAAAACATTTGCATCATGGGGAATTTCGTCTTGTAATACAAAGCTGGTACACTTTTGAAATTCTGCAGGTGCATATGTATATCCTATGGGTAATGTAGTTAAACGAAGCAATCCTAATAGAGTTAGGAAGGCCGTTAAATCTCTACTGTCTGGGTGCATTTTCCCAGCATCAAATCCCCAGAACAAATCGAATACCATATAACATTGCTGACCTACAAATGACTCTATGAAGTTATCTACGATAGGAATGAGGCCAGCATCTCGAATAGAAATTTTGTTCAACAGTTGCAAGTCATGGACTAGGCAGAGTTTGCCATTCTTTTAATATGCAAAACCAGCATGAACGCCCCATGAGCTCGAGGAGATGCGTTCTTTCGCTAGATCTATTTGGTCTCACTTTGTTCTCATTAGCATTGCTCCCACTACCTGGACTAAACTCAACAATGTCTCTCAACATTACTACTACCAAGAGATGTGAATCAAATTCTCCGCACTTCATTACTGCTCTGCAAACTGGAAGCCTGACCAGCTTGCCATTGATTCATATTCCCAATGGTCAGGACAACCATGTGAAGTTGACGAGGCCATTAAGAAGGAAACCACTGATTCATCTGTGAAACTCGAGCAGCCGGCAACATCACTCGTAACCAAATGTCCCTCAGCGACTAGCATGACCTCCCTACAGCTGGCAAAAAGATACAAGAAAAATCACCCTGGCCATGAAGTAAGCTCTGTCACACATACAGTGTTTCAAAAAAGTATTGCACAAGTGAAAAAGACTTATATCTCAGCAACAACACAATATTGTCTGAAGATGTTAGTGTATGAAATGTAGCCAGGGAGGCGCTCTAGAAGACTTCCCTCATATACTAATGAAGATAATTACATGTGCTTGCTGTGGAGCCAGAATACAAAAGGGGTCATTTTTTAGCTCCTCAAAATATTGACATTTGGATCTTGGTCAATTCAGAGGAAATGTAGCCCAGGGTGATAAGAACAAAGTTGAAAAAGAATTATAGGTGTTGTGTGTTTTGTTGTTGAGATATGAGGCTCACAAGTTGTTAATTTTATAGGAGTGTTCTTTAATCTCCTATAAAAATGGCAACTTGTGAGCCTCATATCTCAACAACAAAACACACAACACCTATAATTCTTTTTCAACTTTGTTCTTATCACCCTGGGCTACATTTCCTCTGAATTGACCAAGATCCAAATGTCAATATTTTGAGGAGCTAAAAAATGACCCCTTTTGTATTCTGGCTCCACAGCAAGCACATGTAATTATCTTCATTAGTATATGAGGGAAGTCTTCTAGAGCGCCTCCCTGGCTACATTTCATACACTAACATCTTCAGACAATATTGTGTTGTTGCTGAGATATAAGTCTTTTTCACTTGTGCAATACTTTTTTGAGACACTGTAATACTCAATTTGAAGAGAAGTTTGAAGTGCATATTCTTGTAATTTGTTACATTTATCACTCTCCAATACACCATAGGTTGATGACCCTCTTATCAGCTTGACGCCAAGTCTCCGAGTCAAGTCGGATACACTTGAGCCAACTGAAATTTCTGCCAAGCTATCAATTTCACCACCATCCCTCATGCTTGCTCTCCAGGACAATATAATTAGAGATATCCAACCTACCACTGTTCTGGAATGCGACTTTGAGCACCCTGTTGACTTCTCCACAGCGATTCTTCCTGCTGCTATCATGCCCAGTGCCTCTGATGGAGGTCCTCGCACTGTGGAATCCATGAACACCAATAGCATCGATCATGTGTCATATGTCTGAATAAGGCTAGCAAAACTGCTAGGTCTGAGCAAGGACCACTCAGATCAAATGAAGGTTCGTAGCCTTGGTCCATGATACTATTGGCTGTAATAATCAGTGGCTACCAGATGTAGAACAAGAAGTCAGCTGCATTGACATCGACAACTGGAAAGGCCCATTGAATGTTGTTCATAGCTCCAAGTCTCTTTTCAACTCTCTGCATGTGCACTTGTCCAGGCTATCACTCTTGTTCGCCACCACTCTGTTACTCAGGCCAATGTATTTCATACCCTGCATCATGTTTTTAGCCTGCTATTGTGGTTTTGTACTGTGCTACTGTATATTTTGCAAAACAATGCTTTTGTTGACTCGCCTCAATTGACTTCGATCATATACTATTCTATGTTCAAATGAAATCGAGTGTAATATGTCTACCAACCTCCTCTGATGAATGCAGAAATTACTTGATTTACATTACACACAATATTGATATCAGTATGGTGAGTCAAATGAGTTCTAACATGGGCACCGAACTCAATCTCTCACAATTACCTTCATTCTGCCTCGAAGGACTTTTCACTGGGGTTGAACATCCATGGTCTTTGTCGGCAACCGATCTCGGAATCACAACTTGGAAATACAATGAACTCGACGACCTTGAAGCTTATCATCTCGAGGACTTTACAGGTCAGTTTGCATTTGCATGAATCCATGTTCCTTGTGCTGGTCATTTCTGGGTTACATTCTCCTTGGACACTGAGTGCATGAGTTGAATAACCTCTGTCAAATCAGCTGAACTTCGGATAGACCACTCAAGAACCTGATAGCAGTGACAATGAGCCTCATGAATGAGCCTTGTAAGAGTTGATTGATTACTGGATGCTGTTACAAAGAAATCTATGGTAGTATAATAATAATGAGCAATTCCAAGTCCAAAATATAGCAAACCTGATCTAGTCCATGAATGCGAGTAACCTAAACTGACTCAGCTAATGAGCTTTTGGAGTATGATATATCTGCATCATAGTTGTCAGTCATAAGTGCCTCCTGAAGTTCATGGTCCTCTCACGCCCATGCATGAACTGGGCACATCCATGGCTTCTCGGGATTTTTATACAGGAAGAACGGCACAATACCTGCATTGGGCAAGTCATAAATGAGCAGAGCAATTTTTCTTCTAAACTGACCTCCATATTGATGAGTCTTGTGAAAAGAGAGCATGAGCCTGATTCAACCCCATTGTGGCTGATAGTACTTGAACTGGACATCACTCCACATGATGCAAAGAATCTCTTCAAACCAGAGTAGCAAGAGCATGACAGTGACAAACATCAGCTGCAGCATGAGTCGAACTGTAGAGCCTGCCCAGCTCTGGGGTGCTTCGGCTTTCTGTTTGTTTGGTGTCGGACCCAAGTCTTCATTGGTGAAATTGACATTGTACTCATACAGCTCCTTCATAGTCTGTTCATCCATGGCACATGCACTCATGACCACTTCTCCTGCTCGAACCTGAGTAGTGCATAGGAACGTGAGTGTGCACCCTTCCCAATGACAAGGGCCTACCTTGTGGTGGCCCAAACTTATCATATACTATGATACTATCACTGAGAGTGATGGATTTCCACGGAAGTGACCAGGCTGCAGGAATCCTCTAGCCAGGGCTATGTACCAAGTCTGTGGTCACATCCATACTTGTGACTGATGGCTGCCTGCATTTTTTGAGCTGTAGCATAGGCAACAGGCGATATGCTAAGTTCCTTTGCCTGTCCAGTGCAGATGGATAATGATAGGGAATGAAATAGGTGATGACATCTGCAAGAAGAACCATAGTGAGACAGACCAGTTGCGAATGGAGGTCCATTGAAGAACAGATTCTGCTTGGATATGAAAACCAAACAGGGTAGTTTATATGTGTAACAAGGATGGCATCAAAGCAGCTAACTTATAGGTCTTGAATCTTATGTGGTTGAAGATAATGAACTTAACACTGACTATGTTTTCCATGTCAAGTCTGCTGGCTTCTCTGAACATCCAGTCATATTATTTGGCCAGAGTCCCATAGATACCTCTGTTGAACAATCCTATATGATTGAAAAGACAGGTGTATCCAACCCAGAGAGTGTCTAGGTTTTTATAGCCTCTGCTATCCAAAATTTGTTGCCCAGAGGTGGGCCTCAGAACTGTCCTGACCTTGTTATACATCATGGCAAGCAGCCTGTCACAGAGTATCATAACTCTTTGTTTTTTCCTAGTTTGTTTCCCAATCTGTTTCCCTTTTGACTGGGGGGCTTTGAAATTAAATCCTGGCAAACTGCCTTAGCTTTCAAGAATCAGGTTAAGTATCTCTTGTCCTATATGTGACCACAGTTTTTGATACCACAACAGTTTTGTATTTGTTCTTCTCAATATCCTGCAACACCAACAAGCACATCTTCATACTTCCGTTGCCATGGGCAAGTCGAACTTTAATAGTGTTGCTTGTAAGTTGACCAGTATGACACTAGGCCTTCTGTAGTGTCTGGCTCTTAAGTTGGAACAGGAGCACAAGCTTGTCAATAAGCACTCTAACTCTTACAATAGGTGAACGTGCATTCCAGGCTCGCAGGCCTCTAAGATATACATACACAACAAGATTTACAGTTACTATAGGTATTTCAGTCTCTCTCATGTATTTTCCATGTTCAACCCTAGTCCTACACATGTCTCATTTTTCAAGTAATGTTTGGCGATAAACAAGTGGATCTTAGCAACTGTTTCCCAACCATGCCATCTGGTTGCGAACATGCCATTAGACTGGCTCAAGATCCCATTGTGGCTGCCAAGTTTTTTGAATTTTCTTATCAGGCTCTTTTTATCATTGAGACTTTGACAATAAAGAGTCATTGCTACTGGTGGCATATTGGGAACCATATGTGCTTTCTTTCTATAGCACTTCAGAATTCACAGAGTATAGCTCTTTGCACAGGTATTTTCCTGTATGGCTCGATGTGGTCTCAATCCATTGTCTATGACCGACTGTGAGGGTCTACTGAATTCCAACAACATTTTTTGATTTCTTCAAGCAGGTCATTCACCACCACCTACCCTACATAGAAGATATGATTAAGCCTAACTTTGAACCATGGATACAACATCTGCCATGTCCACCTAACATAGAAGCACCCTTTGATGTGATATGACACTGGGACACTATTTTCGTCACAGAGATCAAGCAGTGTGGGAAGGTTCTACAGGGTCACCAGTGTTGGTGTGTTGGAAAGAATAATCATTGTTGCTGCTTATTTCTGCATGAAGTTGTGGAAGTGTCCTTGTGCAATCTCAGCCACTCAGTTGTTCTTGTGTGCCATGATGCCAATGTAAACTATTTCTATCCATATATCTTGGTGTTTGGTAGACACAGTCATGACATCAAATGTGTATTGTCCAGAAGAGAGGCTAAAGTTGCTATGTTCTATATTTCTGATTACATAATGAAGATGGATGTGAAGACCTATGAGGTATTATCCCTTTTGTTATAAGCTGTTACCTACATAACACCCCAAGGACCTAGATCTTTATACTTCTCACTAGCAATATCATTTTAAGTATTGAGGGTGGCTCTAATAGCCACAGAGTAGATTTGCAGTGCTTTTGCAATGTGTTTGTAAGGTTTATCACCTTGGACATCACACTAGAATAAGTGTAAGTAACTGAGACAGTATTAGAGAGCTTACCTGTCCTTGCCCTATTCATATTTGTAAGCTCAAAGATACGTGCAACAATCAGGCTCTCCAGATAGTCCAGTGCATGATTTGGTGTATACTACGCCACCTGTCGCTTAAAGTCTGCACAAACATCTTCATTATGCTTCTTAGCAATCTTGTGAAGTTTTTTGAGTGATATGCCAGCCTGTTCAAGCTTTTGGTGGAATAATGAATGACAATGTAGTGGTTGTGTCACATAAGTATTGTCAGCTCATCAAGAAACCAATCAGGATAGTAATTGATAAGTTCTTAAAGGTAATGGAGGTCTTTGAGATTAAAAATACATAATAACCAGTGTATTGGCTTCTTGGCTTGACAATTTGACCGGTCTTATTGTAGAAGAAACCAATGAATACATACTTTTCTATATGGGACTCAAGCGTAGAGTGCTTACCCTTCAGCGCATGCACATAGGCAGTATCCACATACTCTTATGTGTGAGATGTCTGGTTTGTTCTTATGCTACAGTTTATAAGATATGATATTGTTCACTGCATTAGTAGAGTACCTGTTCCAGACATGAACCAAAGCTGCTTACCCCAGAAGGCCTTCAGAAGACCAGACTCATCCAACATGGTGGTGATATACTTAGCTAGAACCCTGTTAGCTCGCTCTGCAACACCATTCTGCTGGGGGTGAGCTCTAACAGTCCTTTGACATTTCTCAGAGTCTTAAGTTTTGGCAAGATAGTATCCTTACATATTATATCACTAATGTTTGAATGTTTCAACAACCAATCAGTTACCCTTAGGCATGCTAAGAAAAGTATGAGTGAAGCCCAGGTAAATCTATTCTTTTTTGCCTTGTACTAAGCCAATGTGTCTTCAATTAGATCTTAGTTATCGGCCTTCAGAAGGAAGTTTTAGATTGCCAGATGAACCTCTCCCAACAGCAAGGCATTTAACAAGCCATAGAGAACAATAAATACAAGAGTCAAAGTCTCAAATGAACTCTCAACACAAGTTGGATGATCATTAACAAATCATGTCTGACATGAAACAGCACCTGGCTAATAGCACAATCAGCTGAAAATGTATACTGTCAACCTTAAACAATTCAAAATGTAACTTATTCAAAGAGCAACCATCATTACCACCCACTATCAACAAAAAACCTAGTAGGATAGACTGAAGATGATATTTTGCAAAAATTCAGGTATGAAGTGGTACCCATCAATTTTACCTTATTTTTTGACCTATCTCTAGTGATCTCAAAGTTCAAATGTTTGGCCTTAAAAATTCCTCATAAGATTGATTGACCAAAGAATATAAGGAGGAAGGGAAGAGAGCCTCAGGCATCCCCTCCTAAAAAGCAATTTAAGCCCAGCCCAGAGGTACAGACAGTTCTGGAGAATGCTTGAGAAGGAGATGGTGAAAGTGGTTCAAAAGGCTAGGGAAAATGCAGACAAGTCTTATTATCTTTCTCAGTGAGTAGTAGGGTACTAATAAAGTCTGTCATATTTGAAACCTTTGAGTATCATATAGTAGTACTGGCAAGAGCCCACCACTACAAAGCACCTTCACATTGGAACAGTTCAAAGGAGGCTAAACAGTGTAATTGACTTGAGTTTTGAGTTTACTGAATGGCTATGAGCTGTGATGGGACCCTCATCTTGTTATATCTTCCAGCTGTGATTCATCTGAGAGGAGAGAAAAAACTATATTAGCTATTATGAAGTTTGGAAAGACAGTCCTATTGAAGATGGAACTGATAAAGAAGGGAGGGATAAAAGGGCAGTACATAAAGTAGTGAAGGGTCAGTTGGCTGGGAATGTAAAACTAGTAATGGTCTGGCATACAGTGGGATATAAAGTAAGTTTATTGACCTTCTCTAATTTTTACATTCATAAGTTATTAATGCGGTCATATCCCAAGATTGTATCAAATTGGCTAAGTAATTTGGTTTAGAAACTACTTTATTGGACAACAACCTTTCACCCCTATTGAACTCAACCTTGATGAAGTTGGATCCCCAGCAGTTTCTCACAATGCTTATATTGCAAAGTGCATTGAGGAAGAAATATTTACATACCAAGGTGATGGAGGTAGTAGACTGTCTTTGATGGGAAGAACAATTATTCTAATATTACCATCAGACACCCTTACACCCAGATAGTACTGACCCCCCAAAGTATAAGTTGCTTTAATGGCCCTTGAAATATTTAAAAATGGATTCCTTTGGATCCCCTGGTTGAGACTACAGCTATATTATAGGCCTGGTAGCATTATTTTCTTATAAGGTCATATTTAATCTTATGAAGTATTGTCATTCCAAGATAGTCAAAGAGTCTCTATAGTGCATTTTAAGCATGAGTCTCTCTGGACGGAGTTAGGTGTCAGTCTGTCTTAGTATTGTAATAATGTAGTAGACAGCAGTACTAGGCAATTGGACAGCCACCTTTAGGACTTGGAAGGGCTAACTATCAGACAACTAAGCTTCCTAAGACATGCATAAACTACTATATGCTTAAGTATACCTTACATATAGAAAGTAACTAAGAGGGGTTGAAGGGTCAAGAAACTACTATGCTTTGGTTGACTCTGCAACCAAATACCTGATACTTGTTTTGTAATCAATCTTTTGTCGCTTTTTAAAGCATAGAAGTGTATGCTCAGTGAGAGTACCTCCACTTAATTAGAGCGATCATTTACATTTGTAATCACATAATAATGATTATGTTAGAGTGTCATTATGAGTAGATATGACTTATGTGTATCCACTATTTGTAGAGTGTGTTTTCAATTATATGCTGCATTCAATCTGCCCCAAATTAGCCAGTTTCCTCATCTTTTTATCAGCCCCATTCCCTTCTGACTTCCCCCCCTGCCTAACAGCTAGGCCAATAGAACAAGTGCTGGAGCCCACTTGATTAGGAAAACTAATATTAAGTTATGTCTTTTTTTCCAACCTATCTATATATCTGTGTGCCTAACAGAGAAATTGAATGTCCACTCTACTAGACACACTAGGTGTTATATTCCAGCCCATGGCCATCTGATTGACATCTACACTCTAGAGTCTAGACCCTTAAAGTACATAAAACATTAACATTCTATTCTATCTTTATCAATTTCAGGGCACTAATAGCCTGCTGTTCAGAGTCTATTAGATTCATAGAATTGTTATGTTCACCAACATTGTCAAAGTCAATGTAAGATAAATATATAAGTACCTATGCTATGTGATGATCTTTGAAGAAAAAAAATAGTAATAGTAGGGAAGTGGTAAATATAGGGATGAGCTTTGTCATTCTGACTCCACTGTATTTGTCCGCAAACAACAATTGACATCATGCATAACTACTGTGTATCACATAGATGTTTCCTATATTGTATCACCATCCATGTAGCTTACATAATTGTTTCTCTTCTCTTTCTATTATCATAGTCAAACACATAGTGCTTGACTCATCTTCAGTATGGATAACAGAAGAGTGTTTGCAATAGTTTTTGGTTCTCACAAATCAATGACTTAGTATTTTGTAAGCTCTACAATGCTTGAGTTTGGCATAACTGATTGTGTATCTCTGACCATAATGTTGGGAGCAGGTGGGTTAGTGTTTGTTGCAGGTATGGACAATGCCTTTGTCCCTCTGTTATCACTCATCCCTACATGTGTCCATCTCAACAACCCTAATTAGGGCAGATAGCTTGATTAAAGTATTTCTTATAGTCGTACATCAGTATTTCCTCTCCACAATTATGGTCTTAATATGTCTTCCTCAATATATCAGTATTAATCAACATCCACTCCATGAGTGCACTTTAACCCCACTCAACCTGATGTCTCTGTATTCTTCTAGCTTCAAAGAAATTTTCTAAAGTGTGGAGGTATCTAGAGGTAGATTCTGATGTTTTTGGATGTACACAGAGCTGATAGATGACTTGGTAGTTGTGGTTTTTAAGTAAGGATAGAAATGAACAATTGATCAACCTTATATGTAAGTTGACCTTCATATTCTTTATCTTAGCTGTATACTTTAGAAACACCACTATCATGAGAGTTGCATTTCAACCTTGTCCATTGGGCTGGCAATTCTTTGCCTTGCTCTCATATGAGAAGAAGTTGGGTTATGTAATGAGCCATCTGAAGCAATGCTCAAGTTGTTTCTAGATGTACTAGTAGACATAGTAAAGATAAATTATAACACAGCCTCAAGGAGATGGATGAGGACCAGTAAAGGGTCAATGAGGGGCTAAAGAAACCTGTGGGTAGTCTTAGTTATAATACACCTGTTCAGATCTATTCATATCAAAAAATCTTAATTGAACAAATCAGGATAGTGCAGACATGACAAAGATACATTTAGTTGCTCATTCAAACTTTTCACTTCCTAAAGCACTTTACTTAGCTCCTGCAACCTCACTTTAGTATATGCATGTTGTCATGCCTTACTTTGAGTTAGACTGGAGATAACATCTTTTGTTGGGTTGATGTAACACAACTGACTAATCTATGCTATCTGCTGTGCATACAATGCAGTGGGCTTAGTATTTAGTACATAAAATACCAGTATGATATCTACAATCATGATAATGAGTATGTCACTCTGACTAAGACTCCATTTTAATAAAATTCAAAAGATATGTAAGGAGTGATCTACTTTGTTGCTCCAGAGAGTGCCTATTAAAATAATCTTGTACCTGCTGCTTATGAAATGGTGAAATGGTGAGTTTCCCTGACACTGCTAGACAACTTCTATGAGGAGAACATTGGTATGCTAGAAGGCACTGTATATACTATCCAGACGTATATTTTCCAAGCTCATATGAAGGTTGAACATATGAAGGGGAGGAGTAAGACTAAAGGGAAGATGACAGTTTGATGATGAGGACAAAGAAATTTTCCACTGTGATTGACTACATAGCTATAGAGTATATTGATGTAACTAATAGATATTTAGCATCACACCCCTTTGTGTGAAAATATGTATGGTTAAGGCTCTCAACTTAGCCAGTGTCAATGATTTAAATCTATTCTGTAGCTTGAAGTGAAGCTTAGTCTTGTCAGAACTGACTGTGAAACTATTTTTAAAATCAAAACAACATGCAATCACTAGACCAATAAACATAAGGAGTGGCTCAAGATTCAAATTAGGGCTAGATGTACTTGCTGATAGCAAACTCCGACAGACATACAACAATTGTTTTACAGAGGTGTGCACAGCAACATTTCTGAAGGAGATATTGCATGTAATCTCATTGACCTGAAGTAAGGACCAAGAGGTTTACAATAAATCTGAAGCCTGGGCTCAGTGACTTACCTTAATAGGCCTGTTAAGAAACTTCTTCTCCTTGATAAGGTCTATGATGAGATGAAGTTCATAAAATTTTCTTCAAATATCTTGCTAAAGGCAGTCTAAATGCTATATATAGATTTGTAGCACACCCTTAAACAATTTTTGATTTCATCCTGGATGAATTTTCAAGTTTAGTGAATTTTGTGTATCTCAAGGGTTCTGGTACTGCTGTTTGCTTAGTCAATAAGATTGACTATTTTCAGTTGTTAGTAGTCATTGATCTCCAGTAATTTTGAAAACTTACGACTACTCTATTCAAACATTGTGTCTAACTTACAGTGTGCCAGTTCTCTCAAGGTATTCCTATTCATTGAAAAGCCATTATTATGATTGAAGATAGCATGCTTGAAATGCCCACAAGATTCCAGTAATAGCTTTGGTAGAAAATTGAGACCCAGCCACACTGGCTGTGGAGAGGGTGAAACTGTTGCTATCATACTTACACCACTACTTGGATCTGGGGCTGCATCTAAGTTTAAGTCTGAAGATGTTAATCTGCTAGTAGTTTGAGTAGCACTGTAGTTGGCAATGGCTCTATTAGAGTTGTGATGATGTGCATTCAAGTTGTAGCTAGATTTAGAATATGGAATAAACAAATATAATGGTAAGCAGATATTGAACTAAGGGATTGATAGTAATCTTATATATAATTCTGCAGGTGGTTTTGCATCAGCAACACAATTACTATGAATTGATAATGCCTACTGATGGTGTGCAAGCCTGACATACCTAGGGGCTCCTAATGGATGACCAGATCTGACTGGGAATGTGATATGAAAGGCTAAGGCTCTTGAGGAGACATGCATAAATCAGCATAAATGCTACTAGGATATGTGAGTGCTACTAGGTAATATATACAAGAGAAACTGTGATTGCTAGATATATTATATAGACTTGAAGACCAGGGATGAGATGGTCTAAGTAAAGCTTTCCAATCATTACAACTCTAAGCCACAAAGGATCATTGTAACAGCTCAGGCTGTCTTTGGAAAGGGTCTGCACTGAACCTATAGGCAGTGGCTGTTTTGAGTTGGTAAACAATAATGAATATGAATTGATAATGCTTACCAACAGTCTGTAAACTTGGTCTGATGGAAGGTACCTAGCAGGTGACTAAGTTTGACTCTGTGTGGGATATAGAAGGCTCAGGCCCTTAAAAAGTATGTGGATGCTAGTTGTCAGAAAAACTATGATGGACCATAGGAATATTGTATGAGAACCAGATACTCAGTGAATTAAGTAAAGCCTTTCAGTCATTATATGTCCCAGCCTCCCAGTTCCGATGTTATTGTAATACTGATAGCTAACTTCGAAACATTGAGTTCATGACGAGTCATCATTGTTATTATCACGGTCATCATTGAATGGCTCTGAGGTTGGAGGTGGCAGTAGCAGCTATATGATCTGGCTCGGACAAAGGTTCATTCATATTTTCACTAATATTTGTCACTCCAAAGAAATACAAAGGTATAAGTCTGACCACTGGACCAGAATGACTAGGATAGTCTAGGTGATGTTAATACATGATAGGACTATCAACCAAACCACTTTCAGTAACAAATTATATTGTATTTTCACTGATATTTATCATCTACCCCTTGATGTTGAACTCTATCTGTTGATGTATCATAGATATTTATGTTATACTGCTCTAAGTTCTGTTTAGTATAGCAAAAATTAAATTAATCTCCATTTACTTCATTTTTATTAACTAACAGCACAGTACCTAATACAGCATAATAGACATGTTCATTTAATACTTCAAACTAACACAATATCCTTGGCATCATAGTTAATCACTATTGGGAACTTGAATACTGGTTGATTAGTATATATATAAAGCTTGAATGTAAATTATGACATACCTCAGAGAATGGGTCCACTCTTGGGATACTCCTCATGAAGAAGACTTGATTCAAAACTTTATGTCAGTATAAACATCAAAAGAAATAGACAAACATTCTACAACCACATATTACTTCACTTCAGAAGCTCCTCAGTAGTCCTGATTTGAGTGAGTGTGGTGCAGAGGCATATCCTATAATAGATTACATCTTGTGGTCAAAGAAGAACATAGACGATGTGTGTGCATACAGCATACCTTTCTGTGGTAATATCTCATCTCATGAATATGTGAAGATTGCATGTTGGTTCTCTAAGAATATCTTAGGTGCTACCAGTCAAGTTGAAAAATGGCTCAGTAGTATGCCATTGGCACATATGGTTACTCTCTTCACTCATTGAAAGGCTGGTGATTTCAAAAAAATATTCAAGCTTGGAATGATGAATGAAACAACAGCGACCTATTGAAGATGGCTTAGGCTGATCTTATATAAGCTATCCTACTGACAGCTTTGTGGCTAACATCCAATCTTCTATAGTCCAGTGTTGATGCTTTAAAGCAAAGGAGATTAGTCTCTGTGTTTTATAAGTTGATAATAGAAGGGGTTTCTTCTTCTTTTCTTGGTTATAGCTTTTAGCTTAGCTGCCTTGAGGGTAGTTTTTACTGTTTGAGTGGAAACAGTGGAAGAGATGATAGATTTAATGATTTTGATAGCTTAAACAATATTTAAAGCTCCAGTGAGAATACAATGAATAACAGTCTGTTTATCACGGGGAGTAGGCTTGTGTCATCTTCCAGAAATCTCTGAATCTGGATCTCAAATTCAGGACCCATTTCATTTTAAATTTTACCTTTGGCCCACTTCCTTTTTAATCACTATATTCTATTTAATTACTGATTCACCATGCCTTTTCATTTCTATCACAATTTTATTATGATCTGTGACACTTCACCATTTCATTCCACAGACTTTGTATATAGCCTCAGACATCTGTTTACTAATATTTCTTGTGCTACCTACAGTATATAAACCCATGTAACTCTCGGTATATCCTCAGTATGAATATCAACTATATAGCCACCTAAAGTTTTGCAACATGTTTTTTGAGGTTCTCAACAGTAATTTCAAATGAAGATTAAATCATTAGCTGAATACTGGAAAGGGGGTATTGCTACTATTGTAGAATTAAATCTAGATAGTCATTTTAATGAAAAATATACATGCAAAGATGATACACATTAAATATCAGGTGTAATTTTGGAAGCTCATGAGCAAAATAATGTGACTTGTCAATATCACTATAATGCAACTCAAATGTATCTCGTCAATATCTCATTTATGTCTCCTTACAACCATCATTCATTATGTATTCTGTGTTCAATCAGTCTGCTCACTATGATTCCTGGTTTGCTTGTGAAGACAATAATAGAACTTATTATTTCACTGACCTCAAGGACAACTCATATCATGCCATACATTTTGGATGAAACAATCCATCAAATCATAGGAACATTAAAAGTAGATTGGCTGAGATGGGGCATTTATTTTCTTCTGGAATCTTGTGTAAGTCGCAGAAGACTTGAAAAACTAATAAGCCTATTCTGTAGGTTTCTTTGGTGGAGAGAGCCCAAGAAGAGCCTATAACCTCAAGAATGTGGTTGAGCTGGTCTTCCAAATTGCAGACATCATTTTCATTGACTGTGGAGATAGTCATACAAGGGCTCTCACCAGGGGGTAGCCATAGCCTCAATCTATCTCAGGCTAAGCAGTGAGGACAGAGTGGGAAGAGCATGAGAGTGAGTTTAAGTTTATATCATTGTGGGTTGGAGGAAGCTGGAGTGGAACTACTGGAGAGTGGGGCTTCAAAATGAGATGGCAGTATGTCATTCTGTGGATCCATGTATGGCCTCGAGGAAAAGTTAGTTTTCTTCTTCTTAATGAGTTCTGTCCTGCTCTGCTCCTTGTGCATGGAAACAAGCTCTGTTAATGACTTTAGCTGCTGCAAGGGGGTAACTCCCATTGCGCAGAAGCTTGAGTTCAGCAGAGGTGGGTGGGCTGGTGATATCAATGATGAATTGGCAAATGGCAGGGGGAATATTGATGGGAGGGAGTAGAAGTTTGTAGAGAGGGTATATGCCATATGAAGGGCCATCTGCTAGGTTGTGCTCGCTGGCAACATAAGTAGTTTGGATTGCGAAATACTTGGGTATAAGGGGTGGATGTGCTCATGAATTCATCAGAATACAAGGGTGACCTCTTTGTTGCAGCTCCTCCCTTTCCACCATCCTTTAATAACTCCCATATCGTCTCCATAGACCATGAAGTTGTTGCCAAGCTCTGGGAGAGTATGGAGGGCTCGAATAAGAAGTTCAAAGCCAATTGCTGCTGCCCAGCCAATGTCCCTTTGTGCATTTTGTGTTTGCCAATCTGAGATTAACCTCCAAGCCCTCCAACGATGGCCTATTACTATAGCTATTCCTATGGTGGAGCTCGCATCTGAGAAGGCAAGGGGGTTTGAGTAGGGTAATGGTGGAAAAATGGGTCTGATAGCACTGCTGTTTTGTAGAAGATCTGACCACAACAATAAATCGTTTTCAATATCCTTAATGGGGCGATGCAGAAGATAGGGCTTCTCAGCACAGAGACTGAGCATGCTTTCTAGGGTGTAAGATAAGCTTGGCCACGTTTTACTACTTTGGAAGCATGTAAAAGTTTGCTGTATAGTTCACACATGTCTTGTAGGACATGTGACTTTGGGGGCACTAAGGGAAACAGTGCAATTCTCTATGTCCCAAAGGAATCCTATGTAAACTGTTGATGAAGCAAAGTTTTGATCTTTCTGCTTTTCCCAGATAATTCCTAGTTCAACAGAGAGGTCATCGATATCTGACAAACAATATCTCAAGCGCTTATCATGATTTGATCTCAGTGAAGCTTTAGATAAATCCTTCAGTGGCCAGGCACAGTTTTCATTAAACTCTTCTATAGATCTGTCATCAAAGATACAACCGCCAAACTATAAACGGCTCCTGGATTGCTGCATACCCTTCTCCGCAAGGTCTTTGTGCCATTCATGGTGCTGACAGTTATAGTCCATAAGGTGATCCCGCAAGATGCAGATGAAAAGGTGGTCATCTACCTACTTGTCCAGGGGTCCAATGCTGTGATGCCTGAAAATCTTTGCTCCAGCATCAGCTACATGGCTGTATACTCCTGCTGAAGGGGGGCCACTCCAAAAGCCATGCAGGTATCAATGCAAAATTCTGAGTCCGAGACTCAAACTATACCTGCTGGCCATTGTGATGGATGTAGTGGAACTGTCCTGTAAGCTTCCACTATGTCTCGTGTTGCGACTTCTGAGCCAACAGTTTTGAATTAATCTATATTTGCCTGGCTTGTTAGGTTTAGAAATGATAGACAAAGGCGAGGATTGGAAGGGTCCAATAAGATGTTCAAGAGTGCTAGTGAGAAAGGGACCAATGTATCTGTTTTTCTGGAGTTCTTTTTGTATAACGGAATTGAATTTGGCATAATATATACTAATGGAGTCTTTGTTCTCGGGAGTTTGTATGTTTGAAATTAAAGGAAAGTCTAAGATAAATCCTGAGCAGAAACCTTCTGGGATTTTTGAGAAATGGTCTAGGACACATGCTTGGCTGAGTTCTCGCTCCCAAGCAGCAGCTATGTAAGGAGTGAGTGTTCTAAGCCTTCTGCACGTGAGTACAGCACTGGGCTCCATGCTCAGAGGATCCACAATCTGAACAGAGGTGCTTGTAACCATGAGTGCTGTTGCAGCCTTCTTCTCACTACCAAGAGGTGCAGAGTTAATGTCTGTCTTTGGTCCAGAGCACTTTCTCAATGTGCTTGGAGAAGAGGTCAAAAGAGATTAGTGGTACTCAGAATATGTTTTAAAATGTTTTCAAACTCGCTAAGACACCAGCTAAACACATTCAACTCTCGGCTTAAGAACTCTTAAATGACACTCGGCGAGTTGGCACGAAATCGGACATCGAAATACTTAGAATTTTCAAGTGTGATACATACACAGGAGTCTTACTTTAGAGGGGTAGAAAAAGTTGTAGGGTTTGTGGCAAGTAGTAGATAGGCTCCAATGTGCATCATATTTCATGTGTCAAGTAATCAATTGTAAAAAAAAAACAAGTCCCCCCCCAAAAAAAAAAACAAATTGGCTACAGGTAGGGAGTGCCGGATAGGACAGACCAAGCGCTAAGGGGGAAGGATAAGGAGGGGGAAGATAGTAGGTGCCATAGGTGGGGAAAGCCACACAGAATAAATCAAATACTAGGGGAGGGGGAGGGGGAGAGAGATATTAGGTAGTTGAGCAATGAAAGAATACCAAGGTGAACTCTTCCCCAAGCGCTTCTCTGGCTCCATATCCGCGACCACTCTAGACACCGCGTCTGTAGTTAGTGCCGGACCTTTCAATTGGTTATTAGTGAACCATTGCAGCTATGGCCATGCTGATAGCGCTGCAAGATTGCCAAGAGCCTCGAGCCAGCCAGATCGGAACGAGCGCAAAGACAGGCTCCTCTAGAAGGGTTGGTGCAGAAGGTGGAGGGAATGATAAGGCAATGGAGGGTGGAGGAGCAGCTCAAGGATGAGGTGCACTGTTGGTCAGGTGGTATGGGACCTGGACAAGTATAGATTTCCTGTAAGATAAAAGTTAGTTGCAAATTGAAATAAGTAAAAAAAAAACTTACTTTGGGTGGATGCCACCTTGAAATTTGGTGATGTCCAGCTCAGTGCTGGGAGTGAGCATCGAGGTTGTGAGTGAGGTTGACGACTGGCAGCTGCAACATGCTCAGCGCGTGAAACGAAAGTTCAGGATCTTTCCGAAAATTTAAACTCTGACACAAAGCATGTCACATATGCATGGGAATAGATAGGAGATTTGATCCCCCCACTTCCATCTGACCATGCCTCATAAATCTGCACATAAAGATATCCTGGATATTGTGGATTAGGCTACACTTTCATTGGCCAAACTACAGTACCAGGATATCCTGGATGATTGGTCTGACAGTGATTCTGAGTCTGGCACTGACTCTGACCCTGAGGACTTGCTTTCTTCTAATTCAGATGATACTAGCACTGTCGATCTGTCTTTTAGCTCCTTTTCTCCCCTATGTCAGGGATTTCAGATTCATCCAGTGATAGCTCCGCATCTTCTATCGATCATGTTTTGCCTTACGACAGGCTCCATGACACCATTGCTGCTTTATGTGATGAGGCTGAGAGGGCACATGTACTCCACAAGCCCAATGAGCCTCCCCCACGTGCTCCTCAGCTTCATATGCTGGTGCACCATGAAGAACACTGCCCCGAGTTGTTTCGGCAGAAACTTCAAGTCAACCCAGAGATTTTTGATGATATTCTTGATCATATCTCCAGGTCACCCTATTTTTCAAAACCAATCCAACAATCCTCAGCTCCCTATCTCTATTCAGCTTGCCATTTTCCTGAATCGGGCTGGCCACTATGGCAATGCCATTACTCTTCAGGATGTCGCTCAGTGGGCAGGTGTGAGTGTCGGGTCTGTGGTTAATTACACTAATCATGTGATGGTCACAATACTTGATGCCCATGATCAGTTCATCTGCTTCCCCACAGCCGACTCTGAGGACATTGACCTGGCTTGTAAATTTGCTGAGTCACGTACTTGTCCTGAGTGGAAGGGTGGCTTTCTGGCTATTGATGGCTCAACCATGGATCTTTTTGCTAAACCTGGCTATTATGGGGAGACATTTTTTGATAGGAAATTCAAGTATTCCCTGGGCTGTCAAGTATATTTTATTTTGTTTTGTTTTTATGTGCTCAAAATCAATTTAATTTCAGGCTGTAATTTTGCCCCATAACCTCCTAATTGTTGACTATTCCCTTGGTCATCCTGGGAGTGTCCACGATGCATTTGCATTTCGATCTACCCGCCTATATGAAGAACATGCTGACCTTCTGCCTGACGACCATTGGGTTTGGGCAGATAGCGCATATCCATTGGAGCCATGGTGTATTGTCCCATTCAAGAAGCCTCGCAATGGACGATTAACAAAGGACCAGAAAACATTTAATTATCACCTCTCTAAGGTTTCTTTTTTGTGGTTTTTTAATGAATTTAAATTGAAATTTATTTAGATTCGTGTTCGTGTTGAACACACATTTGCTGTCTTGAAGGGGCGGTTCCAGTCCCTTCGAGAACTCCACTTCCGTATTCAGGCTGAGAAAGAGCTTGATTTTGCGGTGCAGTGGATCAAGTGTTGTATCATCCTGCACAACATGATCATCCACTTCGAAATTCAACACCACAAGGAAGATGGAACATACAAAAGCTCTCTGAAGTGGGCTCGTGATGAGGGGGAAGACTTTTTTGTTCAGGAGCCTGAGTTTCCAGATGGTGATGAAGTAGTTGGTAACAGGACATATGAAGGCACTCCGGGTCAGGGTGCTCATGCAAAGCTGATGGATATGCTCTTCAATAGTCCTCACACAAATGCCCAACACAGGGCAGAATGATTTCTCAGATCTAATTTGACATGTACTACCACAAATGAATATGTTGTCAGATCTAATTTGACATGTACTACCACAAATGAAGATGTACAACATATGTATATGTATATAGCTATGTGTATGTAGCTATGTAACATGTAAAATAAATGGAACGGCAAAACGCAATGAAATAACAACAAATGAGATGAAATGATGATATATGAGGTGCAGTGATGGCAAACAAGAAGCAGCGACAGCAAACAAGAAGTGGCAATGGCAAACAAGACGTGGTGATGATGCAAATGAGACACGGTGGTGACAAACAAGACAAACGAAACACGACAACGACGAATGAGCTCACACATCATCCTTTGTGGCCTGCATCATCTGCTGGAATTGTATCTTGAGCCATAAAGCC
>JABBWB010000191.1:0-80142 GCA_016628085.1 Suillus occidentalis | reverse complement strand
GGTGCGCGCCTATAAATCAGTACTGCATTTGAACGACCTTGTAGTACTGTCAAGCGAGTTCGATCCCCATTAACAGTGACCCGGAGGGCTTATTACTGTGACAGTCGCATTGCCAGTGTATCACAATTCACCGGGCCATTGCTTAAGCCACCGTGACTGCTAACACATTATCCTCATGGCTTGTATTGCGGCTGTTACCGCAGGTATTTAGTCATGAAGCATCAAGCTCGACTAAAGCCAAGCCTCGAATTGAATCGAGCTTCCACGAGTCTACCCATCGCAGTGGTGCTTGAAGCCAAGTTGCAATGGGTACGTATTTCTTCATTGTTTAATGCTCTTAGAATTCTAATCGACGATGATCTATCTTTCCTTTACAACGTTCGCATGACTCATTGCAGACAAACCGACTAAGCTTCAATTTCGATTTTATGATCCATCACGGCCCCGACGTTCAAAAATCCAGGCAGCTATCAGATTGGGTCAGTTCGTTCACCACCGTTTTGACGACCCCGCTGGGACCAATTCAGTTACTGCCAGTCGCAATCATGGTGGATGTAAGTGCGATCATTTCTATTTTTAGCAAACCAAAGCTTAGTGTTAGTGGCCCTCGCAGCAATGGGTGACCGTGACCGTCCTGCAGTGGAAAACGACGAACATAATGTGAGTCTTGAGATGAGTCGTACCACAGGCACTGTAAGCTCTATGCTTTCCCAGAGGCCCAACATGCCACCACACTCCATTGCCACTACCTCGTTGCGCAACACGACTCAAAGACATTGCACCAGTCCTCAGAAGTCCTCCGCACATCACCCTCACTTGCAGAATTATGAGGGTCCAACTGTTCTAGACGAAGCTGTGTTTGACACGGACGGGCCTAGTACGCCCATGGATCTAAATCACGCGGTTACTGTGAGTAGTGTGCTGCAGGAGTCTGAGGGTACAACTGTACCAGATGAGGCTGTGTTTGACGCGGACGAGTTCATGTCACTGGACCCAAATCACGCAGCCACTAGTTGTGAGGAAGGCAGTGATTGGTACTATGTCTCTCGCGCTGTTTTGGCGGCTGCGGCTGCGACTTCCCAACACACAGCGGAATCTGCCAGTCACTCAGACTTCGAGTCTGAGTTGCTAGCGGCCACCATGATAGAAGATTACATCGATTGGCCGGACGAAGACTCGGAGTAGGTGACATCTTGAGTGTGACTCCTACTAGTACCTGGCCGCTTTGGACTCGGATGCGTTATTGCGTTATCTCAACTTCCAACATTTTTTGCTCGCCTATACATTCTTTTAATTTTCATACAAGCCCTTTATGGAGATTCCCTCATCGGGTTAGCACTCTTTACTTGAATATACTGTCGTTTTGTTCACCAAAATTGCTCGACTCCGAGTCCGTCGTGACATTAGCAGACTTGGAGTCCTTACTGCATACTTCATACTAGTACTAATATCTGCTAATAAGTTAGGGGGTGACAAGCTTCAAGTTCGTGGTTTCCCGCCCTCGGCTTCACTTGCTCGCGCACCACCCGAGCTAGTAAAGCTCTGTCACCATGTCAGCGACGCCAATAGAACTACACAACATTGCAGGGAATTAGGGATCTCGGCGAACCCGCTCTGGTTGACTGGCAAATTAATGACTCTCTCGGAGGGGTGAATTGGCGCCGTCCCACCAATTGTATGTACTACATGTAATAACAACAACTCCAAAAAAAAACGACACGACGATGTCACAAGCTTGTAATACCTAGCTAATTATACAATCGTATTGAAGAATAGGCTCGGGTCAAGAGGGAAAAAAGTCCAACCGCAGAAATTGAAAGTAAGATATTGATATTAATAACACCCCTAAGTCGAGCATGCCATCCACCATGTAGGCTTGTAGTCAGGCATTATATGACCAGCCTTCTCAAGTTTGACAGCCCAATCATCTGCCTCTCGTTGATATATTTTGGCGAGCTGAGTGTACTGGCGTACTCGGTTTTGCGCTGCGGCGTAGCTTGCGCAAACTGCGTCGATGGTATACTGAGTGAAAACTTTAGTTTGTTCTTCATCCCCCTCGATATCGATTTCATCTAATGTCATCTAATACATACCGGTTAGTACTCGTGCCCACTAAGCGAGGATACCATCATACCAAATATGTTTGAATCTCTCGAAGGTTCGTTATACTACCCTTTGAGGAACAACATGCGTCGGAGGATTGACGGGAAATTGATATGAACGGTTCTGAGGGGGATGCGGATGGTGCGACGTCAAAAACTGTCGAGGAGAGAATTTTCTGTTCCGACATGTTCACAGATTGAGTTACGAGTATGACGGGTTTGAGCGAATAGCTCACCAACAACACCTGGTAAACACGTATTCCAATAGTCATTCAATCGGAGCTGAAAAGGTTCTATTAGCGGAAATTTCCTTTTCAAATGTGAGAAACGAACAAGTGATATAGTCAATTGGAATCTGGAATGATATCGTAGACTTTGACCTGCCCCCAAGACATCGATTACCCTATAGCTATCGTAGTCCTTCAATTTGAGATCTGTTGGCAGACTCATACTATCACGAGTCTTGCTCAGGCTGTTTGCCGGTAGTGAAACATTGAATGCGCCGCAGCGGCAACTCTAGACTGACTAGCGTCGGTTTGTGTTTCGCGTTTCTGCTTTTTATGGTCTTACTACGCTGCAGCAATACAACAACCGTTACTACAGGTTGCTCCTGGGCGAAGGATACGGATTCCCGTGGACTTAGCCGACATCGCGCTACGTGCAAGCACTACCAGAAGGCAAGCACGTTAGCTACCGAAAAAAGGCGGGAGCGGGCAAAAGAGTCGATTAAAGGGTTACGCAAATTGGCCCCCCATCGTGACCGGCTGCCTCAGGATAGTATTTCGACGGTAAGTGATTTATTCGTGTCGCTCGAGAACTCTGATGTAATAAACCTTTCATATCAGACATCACCACTTGAACCAATACGGTTTACGAAGGACCGTAGTTTGAAACCTATCGCACATTGCAGATCCAATGTGTTCAGTGGCAAGCCTGACTTGGAGGGCCAGCCCTCCAACTGTATCGGTCCAGACACTAGCAACGCTCGTGTCGGTGCATTAGAGTTTATCGCACAGGATTCAGATGTTGCGATGGAGGATATCGCTGAAGGATACCCCGATATTCCGGGTATGTATTTTGTTTATTGATGTATTAGTACTCACGGATCGCTAGACAACCATCGGAATCTATTGCGGCGCACATTAGTACCAAGGAAGTTCAGCGATATTCTTCCTGATGACGAAGATATCATTCCTTCAAATTTTCCTGGGAACGATCCGTCTCTGGTGGCCGAAAAGCAAAATTCACCGCAACAGAGAATAAAACGAGTCCTTTTAACCTTACGCGACACGCTCCAAACAGCATGTAACATTTTTGGACTATCTCGGCAATATCCTCGACGCCCGTCTTTCGAACCTGACAAATTTATTCCCTCTTCGCTGCTAGCAAAAACCTCCCCTACATCTATCGAAGTACGCGATACTCAAGAACCTGGCCCATCTCGCGGGATCTCTGAACCGCCACACCCCTTTGCGAATATGACTATCTATCGTCTCATGACGTGGATGAGCTCTGGAAGCCATCAGAAGTCGCAGGCGGAAGTAACGCGTCTCGTTCGAGACGTGATTCAAGCAGAGGATTTTAATCCAGAGGATCTGGACGGGTTTTCAGTTAGGAGATGTATGCGCGCACTGGACAACGAGGCAAGCAAGGAGACCGTTTTCCCTGACGATTGGGTTGAAGCAGATGTCAACATTAACATTCCTACAAAGTCAAGGGATGATCAGTGCCAATCATTTAGAGTTCCGGGATTTCATTATCGGCCGCTTGTCGCAGTCATTCGTTCCGCTTTTGCCGACATTCAAGCAAACGCCTTTCATCTTTTTCCCTTCAAGCGCCTGTGGAAGGACCCCCTGGATAACCACGAAGAACGCGTATTCGACGAGCTGTATACATCTGATTCGTGGTTAGAAGCTCAGAATAACCTACAGAGACAGCCAAAAGAACCTGGCTGCTCACTCGAGCGCGTCATTGCCGGGCTCATGTTTTTTTCGGACGCAACTCACCTTGCAAACTTCGGAACGGCCAAGGCTTGGCCCCTTTATTTGTACTTTGGAAACCTGAGCAAGTATGTGCGCTCGGCACCTACGTCTGGTGCATGTCATATTATAGGATTTTTGCCTTCGGTATGCTTACTACCTCCCGCGTTATGTGACCCTATTTGAGATTTTCTTTAGCTTCCGGATTGCGTCAAGGATATGTTGAGTAATCTACCTCGCATATCGAAGAGCGGCATCACAGCCTTGCAGACGCACTGCCGACGAGAGTTGTTTCAGGGTTGTTGGAATGTTTTGCTGGATGCTGATTTTATTCACGCATACCGTCACGGAATCGTGCTCCGATGTCCGGATGGAATATTGAGACGTGTCTTTCCACGAATCTTCACGTATTCGGCTGATTACCCAGAAAAGTGCGTCTTTTCTCTTCATATTCGTTCTTCTTTGAAATACAAATCACCGTTCCAGAGCTTTGATAGCAACAATCAAAGACATGGGCTCTTGCCCATGTCCACGTTGTTTCATGCCGAAAGCCTCGTTTGATCTTCTGGGCGTCTTCAGGGACATGCGAGATCGCGTTACTAAGCTTAGAACTTACTCTCTTGCGAGAGTGACTGAAGCTCGCGAATATATATATAAATGGGGAAATACCGTCGACGGCTCGAAAGTACAGGCGACCCTTGGCCAAGGGTCGTGGGTGCCGACTGTGGTGAGACTAACTTCGTAATGATTTTTATTGCTCAGACCTAATTTTCGACGAGAATGCGTTTGTAGACAAGCTTGGCCCACTAGGATTCAACCCTTTCCCAATGCTCGTCGTCGATTTCATGCATGAATGCGAGCTGGGCACATGGAAAGCTTTATTTACTCATCTGATTCGCTTACTTTACGCGCTCCCCGGCGGTGACAGCCTGGTTGCACGCCTTGACTACAGGTGCATTATATATCTGTCTTCTATGTATCAAACTGATGGCATTCAACGTAGATTTCGCCATATACCATCATACGGCAATGGTGTCATTCGCCAATTCGCGAATAACACATCGGAAATGAAAAAGCTAGCGGCACGAGACTTCGAAAATATACTACAGGTTCGTTTTATTGCTGCACGTGTTGACACAGTATGATATTGATGTCTATCTATCTCAGTGCGCTATACCAGTCTTCGAGGGGCTGTTCCCACAAGACCACGATGTGATCGTACAGTCGCTTCTTTACAGGTTTGCACACTGGCACGCCCTTGCGAAACTCAGGATGCACTCGGAAACAACTCTATCGGCTCTAGGCAAGACATTTAAGAGGCTCTGCAATCAGTTACGCACGTTCCGTAGTTTCACGTGTGCTGCCATAGCCACAACGGAACTACCGAAAGAAAGGGATGCTCGCGAACGCAAGGCTGCACGTGAACACTTGGGTCCCTGCAATCCAGATTCTGGGAGTGGCGGCCGAAAGGCTAAGAAGTTCAATATGAGTACTTACAAATTTCATGCCATGGGGGATTACGCGCAATCAATCTGGCTCTTTGGGACAACAGACTCCTTCACCACGCAGATTGTAAGTGAATTTCTGTCATATTTTCTCGAGCCGATTTGATTTGATTACAGGGAGAGTTGGCGCACAGAGCGCTGAAAGCGTTTTATCCCTTGACCAACAAACGGGACACCCCAGCTCAACTCGCTACGCACGAGTGTCGTCGACGTGTCCTTCGGCGTGTGGCAGAACCAAGGCACGAATCATATGCTAGCAAGGATGTACCAATTGACATGCCTGTGGGACTCAAATGCCATCACCATATATCGAAGCTTGCCCGCAATAATCCCTTGGATATTTTCAGGTTTCTTCGCCAACATGACAATGACCCAGCCTTAGCAGTAGGTGCCTCTCTCCTCGAGGTTCTTCTTACTCATGGCAACTCGTAGGGATTCATTCCGAAACTCAAAAACCACATACTCTATCGAATTCGAGGATTGGACGTCAGCTATTGTGACCATACATTCACAGATGACGAGCGCAACACGGTCTACATCCTAGACAACAGAATATTTTCGGTACAAACAATGCAGGTATGTTACATATATTCTAAGCTTTGCTAGCATATGATTCTTGAATTGCGCAGGTATATTACACGACTTACGACCTTCGGCGAGAATATGATAATATCAATCCTCGGACCCATCCTGATGTCATGGTCCTTTCTGGAGAAACAAAGCCCCAACATCCATACTGGTATGCCCGCGTTCTAGGCATCTACCATATGGATGTAAGGCTTGAAGGTTCGAGAAAGATGCGCGAAATTGAAGTTCTCTATGTTAGATGGTTGGCACCCTTAATCGGTCACCAGTCAGGGACGAACTGCGCTCGACTTCCCAAGGTTGCGTTCGTCGACGAGTCCGATTGTGATGCTTTTGGATTCCTGGATCCTAATCAGATCATCCGAAGCGCACATCTAATTCCGGTGTTTGTTTCTGGGCGCGGGACAACGTCCCTTCGATATGGCAAGTCATTTGCACGTCAAGGTGACGAACTGGATGATTGGGAAGCCCACTATGTTGGCATGTAAGTGTAATTTCCTGTCTTGCTTTTCAAACTCCAGCTGTTCAATCACCAGATTCGCTGATCGAGACATGTTCATGTGGTACGCTCACCATGGGATTGGCCATCCTACCCTCCTGCGGGAAATGACGAGAGATTGTGCTAATGTCGACTCGGAGTCAGCAGACAGCCCAGACTCGGAGGACAGTGAGAGTACGGGCTACGAGAGCGATCTTGGACAAAGCGAAGGTGAGGAGGGTGAAAGTGACGAAGACGAAGACGAAGACGAAGACGAAGACGAAGACGAAGACGAAGACGAAGACGAAGACGAAGACGAAGACGAAGACGAAGACGAAGACGAAGACGAAGACGAAGACGAAGACGAAGACGAAGACGAAGACGAAGACGAAGACGAAGACGAAGACGAAGACGAAGACGAAGACGAAGACGAAGACGAAGACGAAGACGAAGACGAAGACGAAGACGAAGACGAAGACGAAGACGAAGACGAAGACGAAGACGAAGACGAAGACGAAGACGATGATAATCTTGATCAGTGGGGGATGGAAGATAATGACGAGGAGGAGGAAGAGGAGCGTTTATCCTTCTGAATATCCTACCGGTCCTCTAGAATATTCATTTTCGTGCTTTGTTCTTGCTTTTCTTGCGCCCGGGCTCCCTTATTTTCATTCTGGCTGCCTGACACGAAGACTTTAATACCACACATTTTTCACTTCGAATTGCTGGTAATATCTTTTCGGACAATGTTAATTTAATAATCAATATAAATTGTGTTTCCGTGCTCATATCAGGGTCTTCTACTTCAAGTTCATCATTACTATGCGCCAACCTGAGTATGACACCGATGCAGCCAGCTCTGATCATAGCTCTCGCACTTCTGATTTTAATGACAGCGCATCAGAGATTATTAGACGCCTATGTCTAGTACCTGGTGGCCTAGGATTGAGTCACGGGCAAGGGGGACCCGTCGACGAGGACGGAAATTATCTTTACAGTCAAATCTATCCACATTATCAGCGAAGACCCTCTCAAGAATTCGATCCTCCGAGTCAGCCTAAGGACTCGGAGACACTTGACCCGCAATCTGCCAGGTCACCAGTCGCACACTCGTCGCTTGCCACGGTCGACTCGGAAGGCAGTACAGAAGAGACGCAGAATGCCATCGAGCCATCTACCGGTAGCACGAGACTTGAAACCCCGCATATTGTCGATAGCGACAAAAAATCGGAGGTGCGCAAACCTGGGGGTTTGTCCAGACTGAAACGTAGTCGGAACCTGTCGAACTCTGATGGTTCACATGACCCTGGCGCCGACAGTGAGGTAAGTTAGACTTCTCGCTTCGCAAGCATGAGAAATTGAAATACGCTTAGCTGCACCAGCGACAATTTGCATATGACACCACCGACTTCCAAGCAAGGCCATCCACAAAGAAGCAACGGATCTCGGAGGATGACCGTGACAAACCTGCGGAGCCTCCAGTTGGCAACAACTTGAATACAGTGGACATGGCGAATTTGGGAAGAGAAATTGTAGGGGTGCTCCAAGCACAGACTGCGGTGCTCGCAAGTATTCTCAAAGTTATCTCGAGCCAGTGATGAGATTCTGCACGAGGTATTAATTGACTCGAAGGTATGGGACACGGCGGTTGTGATGTAGTACATACCTGTGATGACCAATCCATGTATGATCATACTACTAGTGGTAATGAGGCATCCCAGGCCGGCGAGGAAGACATGAGAGACGATAATGGCAAATGAGGTTGGCTCGCAGCCTCTTGGGGGTTGAGCGATTAGATCTGGACTAGTGCTAGTAGGTCAGAGGATCCCCTGCAGTCATGGTGTCAATCCAAGCTTTCAACTTGACCTGAAAGTATCACTTACTATATGATACGGCTGGAAACTTGATGATCAAGGAGTTTTCATGGCACACGTAGTGACGGCGCTGGTCGATCAACGCGACCAATGAGCCTTGCGAATTGATAGTTGCCAGGCTTAGTAAGCTGGTGCTCCGGGTCGTTCGAGTTTAAACTCACTGTCAACCGTCAGAGGGATCTATACATACTGACCCCAGCATTAATACTATAAATGTTGTTGAATAACCAACAGAAACAAGTTTGAATGAGAATGTTCGACAATAGTGACACCGGTGCGCCCCCGTTCCTTTGTCGCTGAGATGGCGGTTTGTCTAAATTTTGTCATAAACTGCCGAAGGCATCTAGATATGTTGACGTGTGCTAACCCAATAACGTCTTGAAAAATCTTGAAGTATTGAATATACGTGAATGTAAGTGAGAATGCTTGACCATGTTGATACAAGTACGCTCCCGTTCCTTTCTCGTTGAGATGGTGGTCTGTCACAATTTCGTCGTGAACCGCTGGAGGCATCTAGATATGTTGACATGTGCCAACGAGATTGTCCTCCGGAATGCCTTGAATAATCTTGGAATATCGAATATACACTAATGCAAGTGACCAGGCTCACCCACATTCAAACACGTGCGCTTCCGTTCCTTTCTCACCAAGATGGCCACATGACATAATTTTGTCATGAATTGCCAGAGGCATATATTGATGTTGGCGTGTGCTAACATGATTGTTCTTCAGAATGTCTTAAATAATCTTGAAATATGGAATATAAATCAATGCGAATGAGAAAGCTCAGCCGTGTCGACATGGGTGCGCTTCCGTTCCTTGTTCCCTATGATGGCGGCGTGTCATAACTTTGACATGAACTCCTCCTTCTTCTCTATATGAGTAACCATCCATGGCTTTGTGTGATCAAATCAAAATTCTCGTAGTATACATGCTCATGTTTAGCAGCAACAAAATTATGTCATCCTGTAGTCATCACCGCTACCATATCAAGAACTCATGCGTTCACTGATGACCAAGATCAACGACAACAATTTTTTTTTTTTTGGACAAGCGAGTCTATTATATAATTACTGACACTGTCTAGTATTATATAAACGCTTATAGCGGTACTAAGTACCGGTCCGAGGAAAAATGCACTTACGCACTCCCTGAGTTTCAGGGGTGTGTGGGGCTCTGTGAACTTCCTAGGTTGCCTCGTGCTGCGGGGGCCTGGGAAGTGTAATACCCACTAAAACCTCGAGGGCTGTGACCCAGTTTCTTGGTACAGTGTAGACCCACTGGTTGACACACCACCACTCAGTGACACACCCAGCAATAACTTTTCACATTCATGCGGGGGACATCAGATATGATGTAGATGGGTTTGAGTATATAGCTAGTACATGTACAAAAAATACTGGGTTGTTTCTTTGAGTTGTGCTTCACACACACCTCAATCATTGCAAAAATTGAGGCTTGAAGCACCATATTAACTTTTGGCATCCAAATTTAATCAATGTTTTTTTGTCATGATGCTACCTTAAGTACAAGGATAGGTAGGTAGTAATCTCAGCCATTGTAAAGCCCACAGATTGCAACCAAACAGTTGAGATTTCACTGATTCAGAAGTAAAATGGTGCAAAGGTGACAGGAGTGTGACACAGGACAGGCCATCAGAGTGTGGGAACAACAGCATCCACAAGTGTGTCACAGGTGTGTCAAGAAGTGGTTTGGTGTGACATTCATGCCTGGCCATTCAACTTGCACTGTTGTATACTACATCATGAGTGAAGAAAAATGTAGTAGGCTATTATATGTTTTATAGTATTCTTTGTCACTCTAGCATTTTAAAATAGTGATTTTTGAATTGTGTGGTGCACAGGAGGGCTGTTTAGGTTTGCTGTGTCAACCAGTGGTTGTACACTGTAAGGGTTTTTTGTCGGAGACGATTTTGGACCAGGTGGCTTGCACCTTAAAAATCGTCTTTTTATTCCTTTGGTTTTTGCTTGCTAGTACTCTGTCGATGTGTAGGCGATTATTTAGTGTATTTATCCATCTTTTTGAGATTATATCTGCGTCATGTTGAGTGCCTTGTATTACTCTTTTGCATCTGACCACCCAGATTAGGTAAGCCGATTCTGAGATGATGATTCTGAGAAGTCTGGATAAGCCTCGTTTTGTCTCCGCTATCTTTGCGTCGTTGGGGTCGTTCTTGTTGGGTGTGTGTGGTATTTTGAGTGCCCCGCATCCAAGGATGGTTCCTATGGATATTTGTGGCCAAGGGATGGTATTTGTCGGCCAGATATTCTCTGCTAGCTTCCAGATGGTTTTTGATGGGGATTGGTCGCATGAGGTGAGTATATGTTCTATTGATTCGATGTCTTCCCTGCATGTCAGGCAGTCGGCTCTGTGTTCGAAGGTGGGGATGTTCAACCAGAATTTTCCAACTTTGTATGAGTTGTTTAGAGTGCGGTATATGAAAGATTGATATTTCTTGGACAGGTCTGCGTGTTTTCAGCTTATCCATATTGTTCTATCTGTTTCTAGGTCTGAGGATATGTTTTGGATGGCGTATCTTGTCATATCAAGTAAGCCGAGTGTGTCTCTGCTATGTGTTATGGAGTTTGAGGCTAATATACCTTGGTAGGCTAGGGCTTGAGTAATGCTGGTGAGTTGGGTGCCTTGTAGGTCGAATTTTATCGGTATTGACGTGTCTATTATATCATAGGTTTCTTTTGGAGCGCCTTGTCCAGCTAGTGTATCAGCCTCTGAGTTTCCGATTGAGTTTTCATGGCCTTTCACCCATCTAAAAATTGTTCTCGCAGATCTAATTCGGAGGTGGTATGCTATTGCGCGGATGAGTTTGCTGTTTGCGATATTGATCCAACCTTTGTTTTCCCAGTTATGTAAGTATTTCGTGAAGCTTTCGATGACGAAGCGTGAGTCAGTTATGATTACAATGGGTGTAGAGGGGCTGACTGTTTGTAGGGTGATTAAAACTGCGGTCAGTTCACCAACTTGGTTGGATTGATATGGGCCGGGTATTCTTATGGATTTGTTTAGTGGGTCATTTCTTCCGAACCAGACGCCACTGCCACATTTTGCATTTTCTTTTCCGTTGTTCAGACAGGAGCCGTCTGTATATATTTCTCTCGGGGGTTCTTCCATTTCTCTCCGCCAGGGGGGTCTCGGTGGTCTGAATGCGGGTTCCGGTGAGTGTGTGTCGTTCTTAGTGAATATTCTAAAGCAGTCTCCTAGGGTCGTATTCTCGGTTATTGTAGGGTCGAATGTTATGTCACCAGTGCGTGATCTATGTGCTCTTTCATTTTTCTCTTTTCTGCGGTGGGTAAGGGTCAGATCATCTTTTGGGGGGGTTATCGTTGGGTTGAACTTCGGTCTGAGGTTCGCTATGATCTTTGATGCTATAGTGGCACATTTATTTGGGTTTATGCAACCTGCATACCTGTCTTGTTTACAATGTTCGCAGGTGCAGTTGCTTCGTTTGTGGTGGTCAGTATTGTTGGTCAGTCTGTTGCTTATCGATCTTAGGTCTTTTATTGATTTAATCTTGTGGTTGTTTTGTAGACATGTGTCGCGTGATTTGTTGTATGTTCTTGGAGGTACACCCATGTGTAACCAGGCAGGAAGCTGGTCTTTTAGGTGCGGGGCTAGCTTAATTGGTGTGAAGTTCATGTTGAAAGTTCGGGCTGTTTTCAGAAGGGAGATTATTTCTTTCGGGAGGCGGGTTGCACGCGAGCCTTGGGATGGAGGGGACCAAGAGGATAGGAAGGCTTGGGCATCGTGGTTTGTCCTGAGACCTTCCGGTCTCAGGGTATTTATGATTGCGTCCGTTGCGAAAGCCCAGGTTGGGCGGTTTGGTGATGTATTAATGTACGCGCTTAGCCATGTGATATTTATTGCTTGGTTTCTTGCTGATATATCGATTAGCCCTATTCCGCCCTCTTCTTTGGGTTGTTGGAGGCGTTTGAGGCTTATTGGGGGTGTGCGTGTTTCTTTCCATAGGAATCTTCTGATGATTTTGTTTAGGGCAGCTTCTATCTCCTTAGGCATGCCTTGTGCCTTTGTTAGGAATTGCGTCATTCCTCCGACGAACATTTGCGTGATTAGTCGTTTTCCGTCTAGTGATGGATTACCTTTGCTCCAGGTCTGTAGATTTTGATTTATTTTGTCAAGTACTGGTTCCCAAGGTGTGGCGTTGTCTAGTTTGTTTCCTATCCAAGCTCCAAGTGATCTGATGGGGGAACCATCTTTTGCAATCTTAATGTTAGGTTCCCATGGTGTGTCATCATGGTTCATTTTCCTCGATGTTATTACATCTGATCTATGTGTTGTTGTGCCGATTGGTAGGATCTCCGTTTTTTCCATGTTGAACTTGGCGCCTGATGCCAGGCACCAATGTTGGAGAATTTCTTGTAAGTCTTCGTATTTGTCACCTTTTCTTAGAAATATCGTTGTGTCGTCCGCATATAGGTTGACGATTATTCGTTGTGTTATACCTGGTATGTCATATCCTTTTAGTTTTTCGGAGTTACGGAGTGTACAAGCTAATGGTTCAATTGCTAGATCAAATAATAGGCACAATAGGGGGTCCCCTTGCCTTACCCCTCTTGTGACTTTGAAAGGTTCACTTAGGAAGCTGTTTATAGCTACTTTTGTATGTGCGTCTTTGTATAAGGTGCGTATTGTGTTAATGAATTTTTCGGGATATTGAAACCTTTTAACGTGTTGAATAGGTAGTCATGACGTATCTTGTCGTATGCCTTCTCTTGGTCGAGCGCAACAATAATGCCGTCTTCTTCCATGATGTCGGCATAGGCTGTCATTGTTTGGGTGAGGCGTATCAGATCAAATATTGATCTTTTTGGGATAAAACTGCTCTGGTCCGGGTGTATCAGGGAGTGAATCTCTCTAGCGAGCATCATTGCGAGGCATTTCATGAGTATTTTGTAGTCTGTATTTAATAGTGTGATTGGACGATAGTTTTCTATTTCAGCGTGTTCTTTTTTTATATATAAAGGGCACATCCATCCAAGAGCAAAATCTGAGTTGTCTATCAGCTCGTTGTTTTGGATGTCGTTGTATATTATGGTGAGTGTGTTTAATATGTCAAAACTTGGTTTATCGTTCGCTAGTCTTTCTTTGTGTAGTTCGTTTAGCGCCTTCCACGCTTCATATGGGATGCCATCAATGCCTGCGGCGCTTCCTGCCTTAGAGGAGTATAGTGCATCTCTTATTGATGATTCTTGTAGGTTCTGATGAAGGGGGCTGTTTGGGGAATGTAGTTTTTGTTCTTCTGGGATTTGGTTGATCGTTTTGTGTCTTGTTGCTTGTCGTCTTTGGTCTAGGGTGTGGTGGACTCCTTGCTGTTGTAAGTCTTGGTGGTATTCTTTTGCTATTTCGGCCATTCTTTTTGAATTAGTCGTGAACTTATGTGTAAGTGGAATTCTTAGGTGGTGTATCACATCTCTTGGCTTACGGGGATTGTTAATTCTCGACCAGTATTTGCTTATGGTTTCGCCTTGGATTGACCATTTTGCTTTTGCCTTTAGGTGGGCGTTTTTGTAACATTTTCTTTCTAGGTGTTCAAGTTCTTTTTCGAGTAGGATTTTGTTAAGTCTTTTGTTCGTCAATGTGTCTATGTCGGGTACGTTTGACGAGTCAGTGATGTCTTTTCGTAGTTGTTTTATTTTGCAGTTGATTTTTGCGAGGTGGGATTTAGCGGTGTCTTTCGCTATTTGGTTCATTTTTTGTTTAAAGGTTTCCCATAGGAGTTGTGGGTTGTTTTCCACTATTCTGTTTTGGTCAGTGTTGTTAATAAGGTCAGTCTGAAGTTCAATCCCTAAGGTTTCTATTTTTTCTAATAGTTTTCTGTCTAGTGTGACGCCTAGGGGCCAGGACCATCTTCCTTTGCCTATGTGTGGTAGACCTGGAGGTGCGAAATGGACGGTGACTATGTTATGATCTGTCGGGACAGAGCAGAGGTAAGATTTCCAGTTGGACATGCTTTCTTGGTGGGTGGATGACGTATAAATTCTATCTAGACGGGACATAGAGTCCGTATTGCTGTTGAACGTGAATAAGCAGGTATTTGGGTGGGTGTGTCTCCAGTTGTCCTGGATATTGAATTCTAATCTAAAGTCCCGAAGTGCTTCGATGGCTGGTATGTTATCTTGCCGGGCTGGTGCTCTGTCGAGTGGGTCCTCTGTTATGTTGAAGTCTCCGGCCATGAAGTCTATTTGGCCGAGGTTATTGTGTCTCCATGCAGTTTTGATTTTTTCCCAGAAGGTGGGGTGTTCCTGGGGGTTATTTGGGGCATATATATTCAGTATGTTTATTTTATGATCATTGTGCCATTTTAATGAGAGGGATATGGCTCTCCCAGGTATTAGTATTGTCATTTTTGTGTTATCTATGTTTAATTTTTCTTTATTAAGGATGAATGCTACTCCTGCGGAGTTTCCTGGCCTTGTCGGGTCACTCGAGTTGAGTATACAGAGGCGTCTTGAGAAGAGATTGTCTATTTGTGTTTCGTTTTCAGGTGTGAGGTGAGTTTCCTGTATGCACATTATGCTTATCTTTTCTTCTCGTATTAGTTTATTGATGGACGGCCATTTAGAAGTTTGGCCTGGGCCTAGTTGGCTCGTGGTTCGGCCTCTAACGTTTAGGGTTGCTATCAGTGATGTTCGTGCGGGATTGTTTTTTTGCATTGGTGTATGCTTGGGCTGGGTTGACCTGGTTTGGTCTGGTGTGTACTACGCCGCCGATCTCTCCAGGTACTTCATTGGGGGGTACTTCGGCGATGGGAAGCGGCCCCCCTCTGCTCCTGGGGAGGCTGAAACCATGACTGAAAGAAAGACCAAGAGGGGGGGGGGGGTATTGTTAAATTTTCAGGTGTCGATATTACTTATTGTACGACAATGGATAAGTCAGGGAAAGCATTGCCTGGCTACTCAGGGAACTATGTTCGCATTTTCAAACAGCGTGAAGGCCCAGAACTTCCAAGCTGACTACTAGTGGGAACTTCAGCCTCTCAGCACAGCTCATTCTGACCTAAATAGGTCTCCGTGATCTGGCATGCGCCATGCTTGTTTGAGACAACTTCTGCTTTCCTGTCCCGTTTGCACAACCAGTATATTTGGGCAGGAGTTTCTAGGTACTGAGACGTGTCTCACATGTTTCGGTTTTGGTATTGGCAGCTCACTTTCTCAGAAAGTTCAGGCCTTTGTCGGAGACGTCGAGTTTGTTTTCGTGTTCAGGGCAACTTTTTATCCAGAAAGGACTGCATTTATAGTGATTGTGTGAGTATCAACAGGAGCTTGATATATCTGGAGGGCATGGTTTGTATAGTAGGTGTGGTGATGAGATAGAGTGGGGATGGGGGTGTGGTTCTGGGGTGTAAGGGTGTATGTATTGGGATGGATGGTATGTTCAGGAGATGATATGAAAGTGACGAGATATATACTATCAGGAAGGGCGCCCTGGTCTGCCGCCTCTGGATCTTCCAGGTTGACAAGATGTGGTCACCGTGGTTCTATTTCCCGCCTTAGGTCCATTCCACATGTGTATGTTCAGGAAGGGGCATAGCCCTCGAGGATGAGCTAGAGAATGACAGATGGAGCATGGAGAAAGAGCGATAGCGATACTGCATCCGTCGAGACCGGTTGGGTAGTCAAGAAGGTGGAGGAAACCGCGGAGTTCTGTCCACGTTTTCGCGTTATTGGAAGGGCTGGTCGCGAAAATGTTGAAGTGTGGGATGGATAATCTGCCGGTGATCTTGAAATCAAGGTGTTCGACATGAATGGACCTGATGAGGTCACGATGACCTGCACCAAATTGGTCTGGTGCATGGCTGACTAATACTCTGCTATGAGCCCCCACCCAACATTTTTTTCGGATTTAATCTCCCAAGCACTCAGCTCAGAAAATACGAATTTCCCTTCAAATATTCACCTGAACAAGAAAACTAATATTTTCAAAGATTTAATTTTGGATTCAGTTTCATTTCAAATAGCCCAGGAATGACTCAGCAAGAACCTCTTGCATGTCAGGTGACTGCCAAAAATATTTCCTCTACAAATCAACCTGTGGGAACTCGCAGGAAACTCGAAATAATATGTTGCAATTTTGGCTTCCAGCCGAAAAATATAATGGAAAATCACCAAAAAAAATATTGCACACCAGACCCACAAATTACATAACCATTTGTCTAGGCCCTTTAGGCCTCAGCCACAGGACATCACATGACCTAGCAAAATATTACCACCATTACTTAATACTTTCACTAATTGACCCCTCAAAGCTGACTCAGAGATTACACCCCTCTATTTCATCAGACTTAAGTAATCCTCACTTAATTTCGTGGGAAGATGGTAGCACAGCCACTGATTTCATGTATATAAGGACCCACGTTTCAGTTGAAAAGAGAGCAGTTTTACGCCCCCAGTTTGCATCTGTAAGGTGTGAGCCAAGTCAGATACAGTGTAAGCTGTTGAAGATTGTAGGGTGAACCTCTGCGAGACGTCAGTAAAAGTGTGAGTACACCGTGCTCCACGACCAGCAGACCTGGTTCTGTTCCATTTGTCGGTTTCATCATTGTCATAGACATTTCTCCGAGTTTTTCTTTGTTTTACCAACTTGCATATTCTGGAATCTCTGTGTTTGTCTCTTTCGTCCATCTAAGGCTCAGAGTAGCTTAGTGGGGAGACTTCAGGAGTTGATAACGGGAAGCTTGACCTTACTCATCTGAGTAGCGATACTGAGCCAGGGTTTTTATTGTCACGAGGCTTTAGCTATTGAAAGGGGACTTGGTGCTGAACACCAAGGACGTCCGTTCCTGATTCTGTTTAATACTCATTGTGAGTTCCTTGGCAGCAGGTTCAATATTGCGTGGAGTCCGGAGAGCAATTGATCAGTCCTGACCTTTGATCCTACCTGCTTGTGCTTTGGGAGTGACCTTTATTGCTTCGCACAACTTTCTGGTGGTGCTGTTGCTGCAGGACAAGAGTTTCGGGTGATCTTCTTTGACGTCGTTGTTATTATTCTGTTTATTTTCTTCGTTATTGTCGTTGACATTGTTTCCATGTCCTGCACATCGTTGAGTTGACTGCTCACTGCTGACCTCACAGAGATTCTGCCCGCTGATTGTATCTTCGAGCAGCGCTGAACAGCCACCCACGAGCAACCACGTTATCAGTCATTGGTATTTGTCTGAATCACTGACCATGGAGATATTTGATTTTATAGGTGGTTATCTATAGAACATCTATCTAAGAAGACAACGAGTTGCTTTGTAGATAAGTTCTTCCTCTATGATCTCACTTTCCGAGAATATATTGTTGATGCGAGTGCGGTTATCATGATATGCCCATGTGTCGGCGACTGTTTATTTGACAACGTCTGCTTTGGGTGTTGTGAATCCCACTAGGCAGAATAAGAGGGTTGGTGGACTGTTGCAACTGAAGGGGAAGGCTTCGAGGATGATATCTGCCGCTGACCAGATGCGCTGGGTGAGAATGGTGTTTCTCGTCTCCTCTGATATGTTGTGTACAAGGAAGCCTACTGGGAAATCTTTTGAGTCTCTACCGCCTTGGGATTGCGGGGGAGAGACTCTGATGGGGGCTGCGCCTTGGTGGACAAAGTTGGCGATGATGGCTATATTGGTGCGGATGCGTTCTGCTATGGTGGAGTTCTCAAAAACATCTTTTCCCATATGGTCAAAGATGTGGACCATGAATTTGGGGTGCTTGACTTGAAACCATGCGAGGAGGACTCGATTGTCTAAGTGATCGAAGATTTGTGCAGAATGAGACGTGGGTGTATGGGAAGCCACCTAGGGGTGTGGGGGTGAATTGGGGGAGAGTGGTGCAGTGATTGGGGCCGTCATGGCAAAGGATAGATCTATTAGTTTCAGCTAGTGCAAGGTGAGCGAGGATTGCTTCTTCCTCAGAGTTGTGTGCCTGGTTGGCGTTTGGGATTGGTGTGGCGCTCATATCCTGGTCCTCTGAGTTTTGAGGGGCGTGGATGGAGTCGGCAAGGTCGCTTTAGTGAGCTGTGGAATGATCTATGATAGGGGTAGGGGTTGGGTTGGGGGTGGGGATACTATCCATCTGTGTGGTGTTTGCGGGCGGGGTTCTTCCTTGGATAACGCGTGGTGTTGGGGTTGGGGTATCGGGTGGGGAGATGGAGTTTCTCGACGTTGGGGGGTCGAGTTGGATGGGCGTATGTCCTTCCATATCGTCGTTGTCTTGGAGGACGTTAGGAGGGAAGTATTGTGGCCCAGAGCGTGGAGGTTGAGAGTTAGGATGAGGGGTGGATGGGTAAGGGCAGGAGGTTTGGGAGTGGGATTTTATGGAGGTAGTTTCCTTGTCTTTCATCTCTACCGAGGGCAGAGGGATAATGGCCCTGTAGGGGCAGGTTATATATGAGGGATTCAGTCGCAGCTGGATTTCGGGAAGGGGTGATTGTGTGTCAGGGGACGTTTGCCTCGTGGTTGGGGGATGGATTGGTGGTGGTATGAGGGTCTATGGCTGTTCTTATTAGTTCATATAATGTTAGGGGAGTCGTTTATCTGTGAGATTAGTAGTAAGTGTTATTATATATGTGCGTCAGGTTTACGTTTGGGTGTGATTTCGCCTTGTTCTTATTGGCGATGTGGCGGTTCTTAGTCATTTAAGCTCGTGTTGAGTGCATGGTAGGGTGCCTTATCGGCGCTTTGGTAGGTTTAATAGGGTTCATGTGTGTTGCGTTTTTATGTATTCGTGGTTGAGGTATGTGGTCTGGTTGGGTGTGTTGTTTCCTGTATGACATTCTGGTGGCCTTTTACAGGTGTTAGTGGAGGGCTTGTTTGTTGTGGGGGTCAGTTGTTCGTTTGTGTATTTCATTTGTTGTGGTGTACCGTAGTGCTGGGGTTGAGTCGTATTTTTTGTTGAGTGTTTTTGGGAGGTTTTCACGGGATGGTTGTTATTTCAAGTTCTAACATTGTAGTAGGAGTTTCGTATGGCCAGGTGGTCCTGAGAGCAGTGATGCTCGACCTTGCCAGCATTTTCATGCGTGGGAAACTCTTACTATGGTGGTGGTAAGAGAACAAGGGCCCCCACGACAACAATTTAAATGATTTTGCGCATTGAAGATGTCTCCCAATCTTCTTTTCGTCCGTTGATTCGCAATTGCTCATTATCATTGCCTATTCCCATTCCCCATGGCCCTGGGGATATAATGCATGTCACTTTGGCGCACAGTATAAATTCGTCACATTAAACCATCACTGTGTGTACAACTCAAAGAAAGCTGCTCTTGTTCCAATAGCTCCCGCGTCGAAAAAGAAATGCAGCAAAATTTAGTCAGTGTAAAGTCAAACACGACTCGAGAAGAACCGATCACCTGCAAATTGACAGAAGGTTAAATCTTCATTGAGGTGCGATCGAGTTACTAAACCCAGCGTGCGGATGAGAAGGTCTGGTGAGTCAAGATCATACATGGTTTATGAGTGAGCAATGATTCACTCATTGGAGTCCCAGATTTGCACGCAGCAGTCACTGCCGGGGGAAAGTACATCTAGTCTTTGTCCAGACTTGGCGCTGAGGTAACCCATCAGGTTCTTGCAATGTGCCAGTACTAGTGTACCAGGTGATGAAGCCTTCTGAGCTGATGACCACAATAGTCTGTTTGTTGACTAGTATGGAATTGATGGAAACCTGTTTGAATGCTACTTATGTTGAGCAGTAGAATATCTCAAAACAGAGGAACCTATACTCTTCGCATATCTTTGCCACAATTAATCAATCACTTGTGCGAAGGTGCCAGACACCTGGGCATTCATGTCTTCAGAGTGATAGAAGACAAATAAACGGTCAGTACAGAATGCAGGCTTGCTTTCTGAAAAAAAAAACATGATAATAGCCAGGTGTGGCCAAGGGATGTTTGCACTCCAAGAAAGCGCACACAACATCAGGATGCGGATGCTAGGATGAAGCCAGCCGAAATTCATCAGGAAAACGTCTGCCCACTTTTTGTCCCTTATTTGCTCCTTATATGCCTTAATTCACATATTAAGGGATATCAAGGCTGATTTTTCACATTGAAATAAAGGAGAATAAGTAGGTCCCTCGTCTTAAACCAAGGAAATTTCCTTAGAATAAGGAAATTAAGGCAGTCAAAGTGATGTTAAAAAGTGCAGTTTATTTTCTACCACGGAGCTGGTTTGAACTCTTGACCATCCAGCTGACCCAGCTGAGATCACATGATCAATTTTCAAACTGTCGAGCAGCTTTACCAGTAGACTACATTACCTTGTACACATACAGGCAGCAATTGATATATATACCACATTTACTGGACTTAGAAAAAATACAAGTCTACAAGTGGGTGTGCCTGAACTTTCTCGAACACACCACTTTCTAGTATTTTGCTTATAACTCACTAGGATCTCGACCAAAAAATGTCATGAGACTATGGATAGACTACCCTTGACAAGGGTTACAACTTTGATTTTCTTCGAAAAAGTTTGTATGATCTACTTAATACAACTAATGTTTCCTTAATTCTCCTTAGACTGACTCGCACCCACCATGTGCCTTAGAATAAATATAATTAAGTACAAAATCACTCCTTAATAGTCCTTATTCTTCCTAGCCACCTTAGTTAATTTGTTAAGGAAATTAAGGGACAAAAAGCACAAATAAGAGACAAAAAGCAGGCAGACGTTTTCCTGAAGTTCCACTAAAAAGACATGGTCACCGATCTTGTTTGGCATCAATCACAATGTCACAATTACGCAAAGAGGATAAACCATAAGGTCCTGAAGATGGAGGTCAATGGTAATAAGCTCGGCAGTTGGTGTCGGGGAGATAGACCATGTGCGGGCCACATCCACTGGCAGGAGTTTTGGAAACTGTGTCAGTATTGTCCTGTCCCCGGGCCAGTATTCACCGAATCCTGTTTTGAGGGATTGTTTCAGTGATATGTATGGAGTTATGAAAGGTGTGTAGGCAGCAGTGGTACCGGTACCCTACTGTTTTGGACAGTTTTCCCCATGATGGAAGTCAACTCCAAGTCAGACCACAAGACTAGGTGCTTGGTAATTTGTCACGTGACAACAAGGTATACGATCGGAGTTTTCCGAAATGCATGTGTTAGTAGCCTTCTTGGTGAAGCTGTGAGCTAATCCCAGCTATTTATTATCCACTTAAAACCAGTACCTGGCTGTGGTGCTGTGACCCTCAAAGGGCAATGCGTCCGCCGCCGCCACGAGACATCGCTTCCACCCACCTGCCTATATAAGTGAAACACTGTCCTTTAAGCTTCAACCATTCATGTCTACCTTATCCTCTGAGACATCCCCCCAGCACTCGCATGAGACGGTGAGCAATCGTCTCACTGAACTCGGTGCAAAGGATCAGCGCGCATATGAACGCGCTAGACACCAGACAAAGGAGCGGCGGGAGCACGCACAGATGAAGGAGCGCAAAGATAGGGCGACGGCGGGATTTAGAGCACCGGCGCTCAAGGAAGGGCACTTGAGCAGGGCTGCAAAGAGGGCTAGCATGGAGTTCTGGGACGGTGATGAGCCTGACTCTCCTACCCTCGCTGGATTCGGGCGCCCTCTTAATGGATCAATGCCGAGGAACAAGTCTGGTTTCTCCAAGATGGTGCTTGCGGATTTTGTGACGTCTAAAACAAAGAAACTATCAAGGATGCAAGGTCTGGTGGTGCAAGATTTCGTTTATAACAATGCTGACTTGAAGTTGTGCGTAGATGTTGACTTCGAAGTCCTCCCGCCTGTCCGTTCTGTTATTGCTCTTGATGACTTTGGACACGACATTGAGATTAATGAACCTTGGGAATTCATCTCTCTTGTTCCTGAATCACCCACTTGGAAGGGCTTGTCGTACGCTCAGGCTGCTGCTTCGACACTTTAGATCATGCTATTGCGACCGACATTCGATTAATATCATACTCCAAATATAATTGCGTACTATGAACATTTTTTTTATCACAGCTACGGGACGTCAAGCTACCATCTCCTAGTCTCCCCTAGTCAGACCATACAGAAGACAGTCCTTCCTTCTTGATTATACCATCCCCTCGTTCTTTCTCGTATTAACAATAAAGAATCAAGCATATCGAGCCATCTTCCCTTGTTTTTTTTTTGCAGAAGCGATGCTTAGTCGATCATTTCTCGGTATCGGCCTCTTCTGCTTCACTGCGTCAGTCCCGGTGTATTGGACTTTGAGGAACTAATGTACTATGCCCTTGCGGGTGCGAGCGTGTAGAGCCAGAACGGTTGGGCTTCATAAATCTTAATTTTAAACACGCAGTTTGTACGGGAAGCTACAAGTACTGAAGAACGGTTTCGGACAGACTAGATTTAGACTTTGATCATTTGGTGATACACAAGAACGTAGTAGTAATAGTTAAAAAGATCTGATTATGAGTTAGTTGAACTGGTCACATGAGAGATAAGCGCGTTGCCAAAAGAAAAGGCATTTGTGAGTCCAGCGGGCTCGCAGAAAGCATTAAAATTGAGGAAAATGGACAGGGTCACCAAATAATTTGATGATGCGTGATGCGAGGGGTGTTCATGCACGTAGAGTCTCTAAGTGAGTTTACATCCAGTGATTTTAACTAGAAAATGAGAAAAGTGATTAGCGGTTTCCTCGTGTTGAGTAACAACTGCAACACACCAGAACCATCAGGCTGCCCAACAGCGTACAACATCTCCATTGGGTGGAATGCGAAGGACGTATGCCTAGGGATATAGGGCGTCGGCGATCGAGAGGGATACGCATTCAGGCCCGTCGGTAGGCTCAGCGTGGAGAGTGGCGATAAATCTGATATAGAGTGTACCATGAGCCGCTGGTGCCTGAAGTTGGCAGGAGTAAGAGCAGATGTCCTGTAATATAGTCAGCCAACCGTTCTGCCTACAACAGGATCGCACTTACGTGGCAAATACGCCTGTCTGCGAATGTACATCGAACACGGACAAGCCTGCATGATGCAAGTCCCAAGTTTGAGCCGCTGCCTCAGAGCCTCTTAAATCCCACAGACGAACATCGCCAGCGAGGCTGCATTTATGTGAGCCTAGTACAGACGCTATACGGCTTTAGCTCACCTTGCAGACAAGAACTGGCCACCAATACGCGGGTGGTATTTAACATTCTGTACCCATGAATGATGTTCGTGAAACGATCTGACAATAGCGTCCTCTTCCTCTAGTCGCCGATCGAAAACTTTGACAAGGCCATCGGCAAAGCCAACAATGAACGTAGACGACGAGCCCTGATCAGACGTGATGGACGTTACAGGACTCTCGCAATTAGTATCGAGATCCTTTGAAATCGTGAGTGATTAACATTTACTACGAGGTTTATCCTCTCACCAGGACTTGAGTCTCCGTGTGGGCATCCCACACACGGATAATACGAGAGTCGCCTCCAGTCAGTAGCGTGCCACCCGATTGCTTCCAATCTAGCACAAGGCCACTACCTCTGCGCACCCGAATCAACTCATGCAGCGCACGGAATGAGCTGACCATCTGCAGTGGACCTTGGTTCACCGTGGGATCGTAATTTCGGTACAGACGCACAATGCCATCGGCTGCATGAATGGTAGGTATCTGAAATTACAAGGAAGTGAAGTACGAACCGGCACCAGTCATGATGATCCCCCCGACATCCTGGTTGATTATGTGCAGCGACGTAATACTCGTGCCTTTAGGATTACCGTTGCAGAAGTAATTCAAGCGCTTGCGTTGTGTCCAATCCCAAACACTGCGATATGATTGCGTCAATATGGCCATTCCACCACCGAATAAATCCCACACAAACCTGATCATATCATTATCATTCGCGATAACCAGGTGGGGGTCGTACGCATGCATGGCCATGCTCAACGGATGACTGTTCACATGCAGGTTAGCCACAGGACGATCCCATCTCGAGCTCTCTGCGCACGGTCAAAATGCGCACGTCATATTGAGACATATCACGTACCAGCAACTATTGCCTGTTTCTGCGTCTCCGTGATGACTTGCTCATTACGCTGCTGCCTCCACACTTGATAATTATACTGTACACTTCCTGGCTCATCCGCCTCCGTTTGCTGCAAAAAGAGCACAATCAGTATTTATAACCCACGAATGTCAGGTCGCACGCACCCGCATCTGCGGCTCAGTGAAGTACTCGCAACACCAAGCAAAGAATGTGCTTTTCAGAGGCAGTACATCACGCAATCCGTTACCGGTCCCACAGCCAAGTGGTACATTGCTGACATTCGAATCCATAGAGAACGTACTCTCGCATGGACTGTTTAGTCCACCGCCGGCACTACCCCCTGCATGACCGAGTCCCGAGCCTGCAGAACGTCTTCCATGCGCTCCTTCCCGACGTCGTGCCCGCAAGCGTACCATATCCTCCTCAACAAGCGCTTCCATTACATGCGAAGGTAGGAAAGCCGCAGTTCCTGCAATTGGCGAGACGGGAGGCGAAGCCAACTCTCTTTCCCTTTCTTTATCCCGTGATGGTGTTGGTGGACGTGAATAGGGTGAAGCATACTGTGCGATGTTGAAGTTAGGTGATGGGGGGCGGGATGCGGTGAGGAAGTCAGAACGGGAGAGCGATGATGGTACGGGGCTTGGCGCGGCGCGTGTCTCATCGCTGCTGGGGAAAGGGATGCCCCCTGTGAGATGACGCAACGTGTTTGCAAAGGACGACGTGCGCCGGAGTGTATTTGATGGGCGAGATGATGACGGTGAGGGCGGGTGTTGCATCAGCGGTGAGCCTTGCGCCGAGCTCACACGTGAGTGCACGCCATTTGCGCCAGGGGGCTTGTGATCGACAGGTAGTGGGGGGATGAGATTAAGTTTAGCAAAGGGTGATGCGAGGAGCAGCGCAAAAATGTAGTCCATCACTGTCTGCGCGAGCGTCGCGACCTCGTGGTATGGGTCAATTGTTAGTTCCATGAGCACCACGAAAATCGTAAAAAAGCTTGAGAGTAGCACTCGGTTTTCTTCCCTTGAACCTTCGTCATCACCAAATCCATCAAGCCATTCAGCGAGCGCCTGAGCTGTGACCTCCTCTTCCGTATGGTGATAATGGATATGTGGTTCACCTGCGCGCCATCGCCGGTCCTCTTCCCAGTACATCCACGCGCAAACGACAAAGTGCCCCCGCCATTCGCGCACGAGGCAGCTTATGAGCACGAGCAGCTCCTTGCGCACCATTGGGCTTGCATCATCCCTCACAGCAAGAGTAGCTCCAGTTGCAACAGCCACCTCCATCCTGAAGTGAATGCGTTCTTCGAGCTGATACTGAGTCCCAGTCCCGGCGCCACCCTGACCTTTTCCCCCAGCCGCACCCATGAATGTCGAAAGTGCGTATAGGACTGCACTTCTGACTTCAGGTGAGTCGTCAGACAGCATGAGGATGAGCTTGTCTTGAATCCCACGATCGACGCCATACACTTTGACCTCATCATTGGAATCCCATATTTGCGCAATACATAGCGCACTCCACTGCCTCAGTAAAAAGTCGCCCTCTTCCAGACGCTCTGAGCAAGCGTCAAATACCCTTTCGCGCCAGCAAGCCATCTGGCCATTGTAGAAATCTCTTGCAACGGCACTGAGAATGAATGCACACATGGCTTTGTGCTCACTACTGTTAGGCAGCTCGCTGTCTTCCTGCGTCGCCAGCACATTGGCGAAGTACTTGAACCCTCCAGTATTATGCAGGTCGACTTGAACACTGGGATCTACTGCGAGAATGCGTGCCCATATGAAGATCAACACAGGACGCAGGTCCTGGCCTGCAGCTTGCAGTAGCTTGGAGATATATGGGAAGATTCCAATGGTGAGTACAAGGTTGACGGCCCAGGGTCCCAGGTCCACAAATTGGGAGAGGAGAATCAGGGCTCGAAGTCTATGAGGCTGCGAGAGCAGCACTTGCAGGACGATCGGGAGCTGATCGGGAGGTTTACGCGGGACAAGATCAGCATCAGGAGCGGCGGTTCCATTTACAACGTCAGGCGTGTCACAACGATCCCCACCGTTTTGGAGAGGCAGTGACAGAGGACCGCGCTTTGTTAGTGCAGAACCACCGCGTGAAATCCACACCTCGAACGCGGTGAGCTGGTCGGTAAAGAAGCGACTCGGGATATACTGGTAGGGTTTCTCGGTGTTCGGAGCACCAGAAGGCCCATGCTGACTGATGTGTCCCGAGCGCGCGCCCGCGCCGATAATGGGACTTGGGGGACTGCTGGGCGCGCCTGGAGCCTTCGCGAGTAGTTCAGGTAGTTGGCGCAGACACGTGTCAAGAGCTAGATCCCAAGCTGCCCATAGTTGGTGAGTGTTTGTGGCTGGGAGTGGAGGGTATGTGTGTGGGGTGCAATGGTAGTTTTTCATGATGCGTTCTGCGAGTAGGAAATTTCGGAAGAGACTTGCAATGAGGAGGTCAGAGCGGTACAGCCGCGTGAACACGTCCCGGGGGAATGTGGTCCACGCGATGGTGTCTGTTATAGCAGTGAAAATCCAGTTGAGTTCGCCGAGAGGTGTCCGACGGTCCTTGAGGTCTCCTGGTAGCTGCATGACCATGTCGGGGGTGATGTTATTTGGGAGATGATGGGTCATGATGAAATATCGCAGCGCAATGTCAATGGGGGAAGTCAGACATGACGTGAAAACATCTGCTGGCAGCTCCGGACATGTCGGAAGTTGCTCATGGGTGGCACACGCGGCGAGTTGAAGGGAGTTCATATATGGCTGCATGCCATCCGCATAGCCCCCACGGGTGGTGAACGCATCTTGGTCCCGACGTTCAGCGAAGGTTATGAAGTTGGAGAGCAAATGCCCTGCAGCACTGCAATCCCAGATATACACGCCTGGGCTGCCGAGCCAAGTCTGGACCTCCATAAGCGAGACAGGGATGTATTGGGTGTAGTTCCGGTTGAAGCACCAAAGCTCCCCGCTGGGGGTGGGCTTCGGGACGCCATGACCATTGTAGTAAAAACAAACTGTTTCGTCTTTAGCCTGTTTACGAAGAGTGAGGCAGAAACGGCGGAGGTCCTCGTAGGAGGGATCAAGTATGGGTTTGTAAGGTATCTTGAGACTCAGACCCTCAAACTGGTGCTGAAGATTAGAGCCGATGGCTTCGAGAGCCTTATGAGATGGGAGGGAGTGAGGATTGACCCAGCACTCAAGTGCTGCGCAGGGATTAGTCTTTATGATATCTGGGGGATCGACGTCAATGTTCAGACAGAGGACAAGAGCTGCGTTTGCGGTCTTGAGCTTTCCGGGTGTACTTCCCCGCCATGGAAATAGACGTGCCGAAGATGAACGAGGACCAGCATTGCCACATGTGAGATGACGCTTTGCCGACCAGTATGGAATGATTGGAGTCGGGTCAGGCAATGTTGCATCTGATGCTGTCCGTAGTCCATGAGCACCGTTTGTAGTGCGCGTCGACGATGGATCGGAAGTTGAGGCAGAGCCCCAAGCGCGCTCGGTAAGGACATCCGAGCCCATGTCTGAGCCCTGTCGCTCTCTGAACCCCAGGAGGTCTATACCTGCATCATGTAATGAAAACAAGATTGAGAATGAAAACAAACCTTGAAGATTCCGACCGTTTTGCATGAAAATAGAAGTAGCAGTTGTAGTACGTAGTACTATGCCAGTGATTGATCTTCCTCCCGGCGTGGCTTCGTGGATGTGGTCCATGGACTTGCTACACGTAGACCACTTTCCACGTGATGTGGACCATTTCGGTTAAGCAAGTCCAGACCGTTAGCACTAGCAGACTGCACATTGCACAAGAATTCTCTCATTCGTTTTATTTTCTAGATGGACCCGCCAGTGGGTGCGCTCGTCGAGGTTTCGGCGGGGCGTGGAATAGTGCGGTTTGCTGGCGCCACGTCCTTTTCTTCGGGTAAATGGATTGGTATCGAGCTTCATGAGCCCAAGGGCAAGAACGACGGAAGCCTCCAAGGCCTCACCTATTTCTCGTGCAAGCCAAATCATGGTGTATTCGTTCGTCCAAGCCAGGTCAAGGTAATCAATGCCGAGCCTGAACTGCAGCCTCCTGTGAGTCCATACAATTGCTTTGCCAGAGCCACCCTGAACTGGCGTGTGTCTATAGAAAACACAGGTCGCTCGGACAGTCATGGGTCACCAACGCACACCTAGTACTGGTGTTTCACGTGCAGCGTCACTGCGTTCAACCGGCGCATCAGGGGTCTTCTTCCCGATCCTCCAGTCCCGTTAAGGCCACACCTTCCGCCTCCACTTCTGCCTCTGCCGTAGCTAGCCCACGCACTTCCCGCCTTACAGCCCCCTCATCGCCTGCCAAACGCATTCCTTCTTTAACTCTCCAACCGCGCAAATCATTCCCCCGTCAACCATCCACGGAATCCTCCGCTCCTCAGAGCCCCGCCTTACAGACCCCTAGAATTGGGTCGTCCTCCTCACAAGAGGCTCTCGTCCAGGTTCAAAGAACTTCTTCCCCATTAGCCCTGCCACCACAAAATGCGTCCATGGAGCCACCACCACCACCACCCTCGGCTGTCGCGCACACGTTTTTGCAGCCTCCCGCATCAATCGATTCTAGCCCATCTTTAAACGGTACGAAACTTGCATCCTCGCTTTCCATCTCTCGTGTCCCCTCGCATGAGCCTACATCACCCATAACCGTAAGTACACGCACATATGCTTTATATTCACTAATTTCAATCAAAATTTCTAGCGTACCGAAGATTCTGCCATGCACGCAAAAATACGCGTACTCGAAGCTAAGCGTGCTGACGATGCTCGACACATGCGTGAGCTTGAAACTCGCCTAGCAGACGCAGAGTCTTTCGTTGCCCTGCGCCCCAAACTTCAAGCTAAATTACAATCCCTCCAGTCCGAATTGATTGCAACGAAGCGTGCATTAGCAGACGCGGAGCAACTTGCAAATTTGGGCGAGACGAGGGGCGCAGATTCACAAGAGCAGCTAGAAATGGCGATGTTGGATAAAGAAGTTGCGGAGGAGAAGGCAGAATTAGCAGAACAGGAGTTGGAGGAGGTGAAGGAAAGACTTGCTTGTGCCGAAGTGGAGCTGGGTGTAATGAAGGATGGTAGTGGTTAGTGAAATGTGTTTCGTTTGGGACTTGGCTGATGAATCATATCTTGTAGTATTGGGCGGAGGTGGTGATTCAAACGCCAAGACATCAGCTCGCATATATCCAGCTTGAGAAACAAAACGAGCGATTGGAAGGAGGCACTCATACGGTGCGTTATATTTGTTGTCTTTTAACAATGGATTGTTCATTCGTGCGTTGAAATAGTCTTCGCGACATGTCGCAGGAGATGCAACAAGAACTGGGCCGCCGCATAGGCAGAGATGGAGAAACATATCACAAGTATCGATGACTTGCAAGGCACGTCCCTTTAGTCTCTGACATCTCGATCGTCACCATCCTCTGCCCCCTGTCCTTTTCCCTCCCCTCGAACTTAATTTGACCTGACGTCCTGAATAGGCCAATATGAGCAAACACTCATCAAGCTTTCCAATGCGGAAACGCAGATATCATCGCTACAACAACAACTTGACGATGCACTAGGAGCAGAAGATCTGCTCGTGCAACTTACAGAACGGAATCTATCGCTTTCGGAGGTGTGTATGGTTTCTGCCCTTTCCTCCAAGAGCTTCCTTTTTGTTTCTACATATGATTCATCACGCAATGTCACCTATTCTCTGTATTGTGTACACTTGCTCATTTTCCTCCCAGAAAATTGAAGAACAGCGCATCACAATCGAAGACCTCGAGGCCCTCAAGGAACTCACAGACGAACTCGAGGAGAACCACATTCAAGTCGAGCGTGAGCTTCGAGACGAGATTTTAGATCGAGAGAAGGACCTGAGAGAGGAGAAAGTCAGAGTTGGGTTACTTGAAGATATAGTGTCGGACGCGGACGGGACGATCGCGAGGTTTAGGGAAGTCGTTGCAGATATGCAAGGGTGAGTTTCTTATTACTTTCGCTTGCTTCTTCAGCCGTTGGCCTTCGCAGGATGTATACTGATTCACTCACCAGCGAACTCGACTCCATGCGTTCAGCGACGCAAACAGCGCAGCACGAGTCTGCTACGGCTGCGCACCAGACGGCAACGATGATGTCGCTGAATTTGAAACTCCAATCCTCGGCGGCTAAGAACCAGGCAAGGGCAGTAGAACTGGAAATCAAAAAGCTCGAGGCGAGGGAGAGTGCGGAATTGTTGGGAATTGTGCAGGTGGGTTTCATTTTCTGTTGTTTTGGACATCCCCCTCTTGTGTCCATTTTCTTTGCTTTATTTGTTTTCCGACCTTCCGGTTTATTTTCACTGCCTTCCCTACTTTTTTCATTAGTTGCATTTATTCCTCATCAAGAGACAGAAGCTGTATGCAAGGCAGCGCGAGTATGTACTCATGATTGTGAAGCATATTTGCCTTGCCGTGCCTTCGGTTAATGACTTCATTTGTCTGTCTCTTTTCGATTCCTGTGTTTGTTTCATGCTTCTCGTCCTGTCCGTGATTTTTCCTCTTACTCCCTTGGTTCCCTTGTGCTTCTTCACTTGTTCTGATCCCTCCTCGACTTGCACCTCCTCATCGGCTAACTTCTCATTTTCCAGCCTTACCTACCTCAACAATACGTCGAATCCGACAGTGACGCCTACAAATTGCTATCTTTTCTTCGCACGCCTGGGGTACAAAACCGACCTCATCAACACCATCGTGGGACTGGCTCATGGTCTACCTGACTCACTCAATGGTGTTGTCTCGGAAACGCTCGTTGGAATATGTGAAGTGCGTTGTGTTTTCCAACTTTCAACAGTGGCGCTTGTAACAATTCATTCACCAATAACAGATGCGCGGCCGTGCCGCATCCTTTTCCACGCTCTGCAAACGTTTCGCTAGTATCCTCAGGCGGTGCGACCCTACGTCGTTCCTCAATATCGGGCGCATATACCCTGAGATTGCCCCGATGGAGAAACGCATCGATTTGCACATTGATCTTCTCCGGCGGGATGAGTTTAGGGAGATGGAATTCGTCAGTGACGTGCTCAAGTGCGTTCAGGTTTCCTGCTATTTCATTTCTCTGCTCTTTCATGTCGACGAAGGGGACAATGCTTACTTCTGACACAGGATGCTAGCCCAATTCGATCATCTGGCAGAGACTTATTTCGATGGGTTCGAACAGGATCTGGGCGAGCGCGAACTCGGGTATGCGCTTTCTTTTGATCACGATCTTGATGTATTCGCCGCGTCTATCGGGCTCACGAAGACGTCCGTTGCTGTCATTCTCAATGACGAGGGTGCGTGACACTGCCTCTGCCATGATGTCGCTTATACAACTACTCCATAGATGTCGTTCTCGACATCGGGGGCTATGATCCCGAGGAAGAGCTCATTGAGCCCTTGCAGAAGCTTTTGGAGCAGTGCAAGAGTGCCAAGGTGCTGTCCAAGTAAGGTGGTTTGTTGCGCTGCGGGTATATGCTGAGCAGATTGGCAGGAAACTTACGAAACGCCTCGACGACGTTATCCAGGAGTCTTCGGCACTCAAGTCGCATCTCGTTCCACAGCTCAAGACTCTCAGCAATGCAGTTCCCGAGTTAGTCAATTTTGGTATCTCGGTCAGTGTTTCGTGCCCCTTTTTGAGAACGATTGCTGATTTGTACAATTGTAGCTCGCCCAACAAGTAATTCCACACCTTAGCGATGCCCGTAGCGCCAAGACTCCATTTCAGCTTGCAACAGTGTTATCATATGCTAGACAAACTGCAATGACAACTGTCGCAAAAGACATGAAACCTGGGACCTCGTGTTTCGAGGCGGTTGGTGAGGCTATTGCTCAGTTATCGGCAGAGTGCAACAAGTTACTCCCTTTGGCAATGGAACCAGAGAGCGCGTTTAAGAGTAGGCCTCTTTCATCTAGTATTCGCCGAAATCATGCTAACGATGACCAAGTCTCTGGCACGCCACCATGGGTCCTACGAATTGAGGAGATCAGAGCCAGCATGGCGATCAATGCAGAAGCCGAGCGCAAATCTGCGCAGCTGCAGGAAGAAATACAAGGTCTTGTGCGAAGTCTCAGGACGAAGGACCAAACAATACAGGAGTCGGGAGTGAAGATAGAGCACATGGAGCGGCGAATGGAAGCGGCTAAGAAGCAAGCGGATACCATTGGAGATCTTGAGATTGAGCTCTCGAAAGCGCGCAAGCAGGAACGTGCTTACGAGGAGGCAATGGAGCAATTGCAGGCAGATTTGGATACGTTTGAGCAAGACAATGCGAAATTAAAGGCGTTGGCTGCGGGTTCAGAGCGACAAGGTGTGTTTGTTTGTATCGGGGTTGATTGAGCGGCCCGATGACTTTCCGTTTCCAGCTGCTGGCACACAACCTATCGATTCAGAGAATGTCCCTGTGGAGGGGAACGTGGAGACATCACACCTTCTGGAGCAGGTTCGTGCAGGTCCAGAGCTATTGTGTTACTTTTGTTCTGACTCTCATAGATCGAGGCTCTTCGTGGTACTGTCCGTTTCTTGCGCACAGAAAATTCGTATCTCAAGGGGCAAGACCTGCTCAAGGAAATACAAGCACTACCACACCTCCCAGAACCTATCAGTCGTATACGTACACCTCCACTGGACCCATCAGGTCAATCCGACACAGACGAATCCGATACCGAACACCTACCCGCTCCTCCTACTATTCGCTCGCTCGCCACAGAAACCAAGGTTCTCTACCGGGATGTCATCAAATTCTCTTCATCGCCTCGTGTTGTTGATCTATCCGCTCTTCATGCAAAGAGAGCAGAAAGCGATTGCAAAGGCGGGAAGATGTGGATGCGGAGGAAGGCTAGTCCTGCTCAGCAAGTCCTTGATCGGAAGGTAGAGGCCGAGAGACTTAGCAGGCGCGTCAGAGGCTTGTTGGATCGTGCAAACGCGCTATGAGTTTCATCAATACCTGGCTTCATTTTTATGTTAATCTATGACTTGATATTGACTCCCTGCATGACTTTACTATGCATTATGGGGAGGGGTAAGGCAGCAAACATTATGTACACGATCAATATAACACAAGGACCAATATTTCCACCCCTGCACTTGGCTTCAAGATTTGAGTTTGCTTTTGTTTGTATCAATTAGGTTCTAAGGCCTTTGTTATGCAAACTCATCAGGCGGCCTCAATATTGACCTTTGATCCATCTAACGTTCGAAGAGCCAGTGATACCCAATCGTATCACTATTACTTTCCAGGGCGGATGGGTGGGAACCAAATTTAGAGTCGAAGTCTCCTGGTTAATGGAATCCATGGATAGGCTTGAATGGCAGACATGGACACATATCCACTCGAGGATGTGAGCAGACGTCAAGTTTTGATAACCCACATAGACGGATCGCCAGAGAAAGGCTTCAGAGAAGGTCATCTTCGAGAGAGTTCTGAGTTTCCTGTGTATGCTATCATCCCATCCAATCCAGACTTCCGCACTCAGGGTTGCTTCTGTGCCATGTTCACGAGCTGTCACGCGGTACAAATCAACGCCCCAGAAGACTGTCTCACGATGAAGGAGTTTTTTGGTACTGCCTGGAGTCGATGCACGAGCCGATAACGGATTTTTTGTCCACCTACCTTCACCGTATCACTCATCCCTTCAAGGTAATCAGGTCTGTCTTACATTGGTATTGTCTTGTTGGTATTCACGACTCCGTATACTGGCACTAAACGTGATTGGTTGCAGGGGAAAGACGCCTTTGCGTCGATCGACCAATATGTTGCAAGACGGCGATTTCCTTCTACTTGTGTGGTTTCGAAAACAGGAAAGTAAAATTACCGCCAGTACTACGTTGCGATGTTTCGAAGGAAACCAAACAAAAGTGTGAGTGTTCACAAGGAATTGCAATGAGAATATTCTTATCAATGAAGCTTGACACGCGAGACTCCTCCAGTCGGATGCCGATGAGCCATCTGTAAAATCACGCGTTTAGAAGGTCATACGAGAGGCGTGTACCACCTTTTACATCAGACCCTGGACTAATGCCACATCTCTTGCTTTGGCTGTAATGTCCGCTGCACTTCGTCCTTTGTTACTGGCGTTGACCAGTTCGCCGTGCAAGCTGTTTCTCTCAAAGCGCTGATATAAATTACGGAAGTCTGACACATTCATGCGAATGGACCTCAGATCTATGGTTATTCAAATCCTCGCGGAGCCGGAAACATACTTTGATCAGACTCAGGAGGGCACATACATCCACAGCGCACTGTTCGTCTTTGCATCGTGGACGCGCCACAAGAATGAGCCACTCAAGCGTCGATGCAAAGCTGGACGCGTCGAGCAAACTGACCACTGTCACATTTAGTGGATAATGGTGGTCCACAGGAAATCCCCATGAAAGGAAAGTCCCTGCATTCGAGGACACTTTCAAAGCGGCGCTGGACAGGCATATAAGTATGATCTCGATGGCCTTCATCCTCTATCCCTTAGCCACTGCACCTACTGCCACTGCGAACGCGCACACATTTCATTAACTTTTAAATCGATTATCTGTTAGCCCAGGTACGTGTATCCCAGCTTCAACACCTACTTTTTCTAAGTCTTACTACTTCTTACGTCTAGATGACCCAATCTACCCCTAATGCCTCCTCATCGCATAGTTCCGATTCTTCGAATGCGGCACAACACATGCCAAACACCGGCATGCACAAGGGTCAATTTCTCTGGCCACAGCCTGGATACATACCTCATCCAGGCTTCTACTACTCGCCGCCTAATGTGGCACACGGTGCCACTCTCAAAAACGCGCCCGTTGCACCTTCGCCTGGTGCGGGTCTTGGAGTTGCGCATCATGCGAGTTCTTTTCCAGGAGCCGCGAACACTAATGAAGCTCCACCCATGCAGCATCAAGGATACCTGTACCAGCACCAAGGTCTCTGGCTCGCAACAGGCTTTGCTCCCCCGCTTGTCCCTCAAGTGCCAGGTTTGTCGGCTGGTGACAAGCGCATCGCGGAAGACCTGGGAGGATGTCACGCCAAACGAATCAAAACAAGCCCAGGCGGGATGAAGGACGACCCACTATTTGTGAGCTTTCTTTTGATTTTGTATTCTCGTATCCTCAATCTTTGGGACAGAGACCCATGTTGGATGAACATGGTCAACCTGATGGGAAGTTCATGTGTGTGAAGGATGGGATGGTGCTCAACCCCCAAAGCTATCTCAAGCACATCAAGACGAAGAAGCACCTGGGTTACAAACTAGAGATGTTTGAATGCCCTGCGTGTTCAATGACGTGCGTATCCAAATTTCCAACACCAGCGCATCTCATAATTAATATTGTTGTGGCTATCAGATATACGCGATTTGATGCCTGTAAGAGGCACTTCCACGGTGGCAAGTGCAGAAAGGCAGCAGCTGGGGGCCCTCCGCCGTCATTCTCAGCTAGACCAGCCTCAGTGAGCTCAAGTATTGTCGCGCCTGCGTTGGTACCTACCATGGCGTTCACCACGCCCGTCATGTCTGTGCCCCAGCACGTGCATATTGCACCCCCGGAAACTTGTATCACGCGGCCGTGTGGAACGCCCACCGTCATAGATCCCGTACATTGCCTTCCTCAGTCATCAGAGACTGCCAAAAACGCAGAGGCCGCTGAAGGTGGCGGATATGACGAGGACCCTGATTTTTGGGAGGTTCATGAGATATAGCACGTGCATGAGATATAGTCATATCTGACTCCTGCAACTAACTATCATCTTGAATTTATTATCTGATGTTTATTGACGTATGGTCTTTCCACCAGCTGCAGACGATGTTTTGATTCTGACATTACACACTTCTCGTTGCTCATTCAAACTGTTACGACTGGTATCATCGTTATCGAAGTCATTACTATCGTTATCATCATTAATTTGATGTGTTATAATGCGTACCCTCCTTGGGTGTACGTGAAGCACCTGCTCCAGCCTTGTCTCTATATTCTAATCGCTACCATCTCAGGATTTTTCCTGCTTGTGATTATGCACTATAAGTATATTGATATAGATCTGATTATATTTTGTCCTCCAGTTCACAGGCAGAATTCAAGCCAAGAAATCATATTATGAGATACAAGCTCGACCCTTTTCTTGCGCCGCCGTAGCTTTGTGTGAATCGCATACATTAATGCTTTAATATTCAATTTTGATTCGAGTTCCGTGTTGTTGTGATGGACCCGGAGATGAGGCTGTATATGCCGTCACTGTACTAATAAGGAATGAGGCCTGAGGCCTGAGGAATGTCCCATGGGTCGACCAGTCAGGCTATGGACATGGTATCAAAACTTAATGCCGCAGGGAGATAGACGGTACAAGGAAGAGATAAGGTGGGACGCGCGCCTAAATGCCCATCATCGTTCTTCGTCCTTACTGGCATCCTGGTAAGACGAATACCTACATCACACACTGATGAACTGACAGCTGGCTCAAAGTTCAAACAGGCAAAGTGTGGCACTCCAAGACTCAAGTCAAACGAGTCAAACTCGAAAAATCATTCAATATACAGTCTAGCCTTACAGAGCACGAGGAAAACTAACCATTGACAAACCAATCACACTTGCTCATGTGTCTAGCGAATACAGCTATTGTGGCGTCCAGCTCGATACAAGCCGGTGCAACAGCAAGCGAATCGATTCTGACACCAGTCATGAAATTGGAGGGTCATGAACCATGGACTGTCTCCCTTTTGAATGGTAAACATCACGAATACAAACACGTCTCATACATGTCCTATTTTCCCGACAGCAAGCAAATGATCAGCAGATCAAGCGACAAGACGATTCGGCGATGGGACCTGCAGAAGGGTAAAGAGATTAAGGAGGCTCGGGCAGTTTACGAGTGCGTGCAAGCAGTGGGGTTATCAAGAGATGGTCGATGGTTTGTCGCAGCTCAGGCTGGCGAGACCCTCAAAGCCAATGAGCTTGAGACGGGGATCGAGAGAACATTTCATGATGGCAGTTGGATCGACTGCATTGATATCTCCGCAGACAGCACATTGGTAGCGGGTGGGTCATATAATTGTGAAGTGCAGATATGGAACTTGGACACGGGCGAACTTGTGGCTGGTCCATTCGAACCCAGCGGTGGACTCGTTGAAGCACTTCGATTCTCGGAAGACTCTCAGAAGCTGGCGATATTGTCACATTTGAACGAACGTTTTCTGCAGGTGTGGGATGTCCAAACACAAAAATTGGATGTACAAAAATCTACTCACTACGTTTTGGGTTCAAATTTTCCGGTATTCTGGACAACCAAAGACAAATCCATCGTGACCGCATTCACACTCACGGATGACGACCCCACAATGATCTATGAGTGTGACGCGTCGACGCTCAAGATCGTCGGAGCTCCTTTCAAAGGGCACACCTCTACGATCAGTTGTCTAGCACTCTCCTCCGATTGTGTTCTTCTCGCCAGCTCTTCCTACCGCGCCATCAAGCTATGGGCCTTCGAGTCCCGTCAGCTCCTCGCTTCATTCAACGTCGAATCCCCCATCACCCTCGTCCTCTCGCCCGATTCACGCCAACTAGCTTGCACGTGTATGGATGACACTAAAATCCACATATATGACATTCCAGCCAACATCCTCACTAGCTTTGAGAGTGTATGTATTCCCCGCATATATCCATCATTTATATACTCATATCTCTCACAGACTAGCCATTTGCAAATATGAACGTGCTGATCTACTCAATGTACGCGACCCTGCCCTTTCCTTCATCCATACCACCCAATCATCCGCCATCAATACTTCCCCAACGCTTACGTCCTGATTATGTAGCCCCTTCAGACAAATCTTGCATCATCGGCTATCGTTGATGTTGCTCTCGCGCCGGGTAAACTGGTATACGCATCTACCTTTCTCGTTGCATTCCAAATCTCATGCATCCATTTATAACGGTACGCTACCTGGCGATGATGATGATCTGATTCACGGTGAAGACTATGTCTCTCCTCCTCCTTCCCCCGATCCCAGCTCACGCCCAGGGATTGCAAACGCCGGACAGCATGGAAGCGACCGGTTCTGCTTCTAACTGAATTTGAATTTGCTCTCTGGATCTCGTCATCGTAAGTGTTGCTTATTACACGCGTTATCATGCGTCAAAGCGCTCGAGGTATATCAATTGCCTGATGGTCAATAATTTCCATCGCAGTGTTTTTTTACAGTCACCCATGTTAGAAAAGTGTGCGAGGACCTCTGAGACATATTGTCATGCGTCCAGTCTCAATCAGAAGGGCGGTTAGTTGTGTTTCCGCTTGTAGACTAACTTCAAACCTGCTCCTGGGTATCTCAGTTTTACTGCTTTTTGCATACGTTGTCATAGCGTAGCAACCGAGTCTGATCACAAGCATAGTACTCTCGTTTGGACAACATTAATGTGGATGAGTTTATTCCACAGCGTGAGAACAAACTGCCCGGTCAGTCGTATTCCAATCAGTGAGAGGTACAACGTGTTCCCTTGTTTGAAGACACCATCGACCCTCCGGTTAACATGGCTAATGAATTCGATCTTGAAGCACTTGTGCACTTGGAACAGACGTTGGCTTCATAGTTTTTATAATTGACCGACCCCTCTGAAGAGCAAGTCTCAGGTTCTACGACGCCGGGTACACTGACGGCTTCACCCATGGCCGTATTCATGGGCTGATCGAAGGTCGAGCCCTTGGGCGCGAGAAGGGCTTTGAGATATGGGAAGAGATCGGATTTTACGAGGGCTTTGCAACTACTTGGCAAGCGATATACGCAAAGCATGGACACAACGACCAGTGCGTTCTCTGACCTCTGCAAAATTCTTCATCGCGATGACCTTTAAATCATCGCAGACGCGCAGTGCACCACATCAAGCATCTACTTGATCTTGTATCACAGTTCCCACAAGTAAATCCTTCTACCATTGCAATACCATCTGGCGCCACGGAAGACATTGATATTTCGAAGCTGCAACGCCAGATTCGATCGCGATACAAGGCGTTGTGCGCATCGCTCGGTGTAAAGCCCACGTTGAGAGCGGTCAACGCAGAATCCACTGAGGACGGTGGTGTTCAAAGTACAGATCAGCAGAAACAAGTGTGGAAGTTAGAAGAAGACGCAAAAAGACCGACGATGCAAGGACTAAGTTTTTAAAGGACTTCAGGATACACCCGGGGGCGCTTTCGCGCGCGAAAATACTCACAACATGTGGATATCCACTCTAAGGCAAGTCCATCTTGTCGTTATATCTCGAATTTCCCTCATTCTCGCCAGATCGCAGATGACAGCAGTAAATCGTATTAAGGGCTCGGAAATCTATCCAAGTAAGCATATGTAATACAATGGAGGCAATTAAACGCTCGGATCTTTGTCCGAGTAATCATACTAGGTACTCGAGATATCTGATACATGGGCAGGCGATAGCAATGAAAAATTTTGTTATACAGTGGTGTCCCTCGAGTACGCAGAATCAAAAAAAAATGATGTGGCATCACCTTAATGCGAGCAGCAAGCGCCGTTCGTGCCGTTGGCGCCGTTCGCTCCATTGAAGGCTGGCTTGCTCATCGGATCATTTGTTCCTGGAACATCCATGCTCGGGTTCTTCGTGAAGAAATTGTTAGGTTTGAACAGCAAATTAACGTGCTCAACTGGCATGCTAAGGGAGGGTTAGACGGCCGGACTATTCTATGCAGTAAGTGGTACTCACACAGGCCAATCCTCAGGGCGAGGAATGTGAGTCGTGCCTACGAAAAAGGTGTGAATATCGTTCATCCAATGACCAAAGAATGTGAGCCAGGATACAACGCACCGACAGTGAGGTAGAGCACGATATCCTCGTTCTCGATGCTTCCGTTTCCATCTTTGACCCATCTGCCAACAGAGTCCTCAGGCTCCTCACGAGTCTGTGGGACGTACTTTCCACTTGGCCACATCCTGCTACCATCTACACCCTCCTTATCTCTTACAACCCACAACGTCTTGTGAGCAAATGAAGCACGACGAGCAACCCAGGAGTCAGTATGTGCCATAAGTGGAAGCACACCTCCCTTCATCATGATAGCATAACTTGCGGCCTTGCCAGATGCCTCGTGTGTCCGCGCCCCGTTCGTGATGCGCCAACGACGTTCGCGAGCCCAGTCGAAGTCGCGCGCGCCGTCTTGCACTTGAGACTTGAGCACCCTGTCCTTCACGACGAAACCGTTGCCCGCGAAGTTTTCTCTCGAGCCAGTGGGAGCGCTGAGAGGGACAATGTCGGACTCGACGACGGAGTTGTAGAGGCCATCGACCATCGGATCGACCCGAACGGAGAACAAGTGCTGGTGGTTGTGCGCGTTGATGTTCGGAGCAATAGTCGTACCGTATGGGTTGGGTTCGTCTTGGCCAGCGACATACACCTGAAGAATTCCGGTAAGACGGATCTCAAGTTCAATGTTACCGTCTTGATAGAACTGATAGTTCCAGATGTACTCTGATGGCGATAAGAACATTAGCCACCACGAGTCAGAGTTGTGTCCCAATCAACGTACCGTAATTTGCAAGCGTGCAGACCATGCTGACAACAAGACGCCTGCTGCGAACTGTCTGATGACGACCGCCAGGACGATAGTCAGTGTGCTTCCAAAGAACACCAGCATCTTCTTCGTGAATACATATCGCATTCTTGATTATGAACGGAGTCCCAGAATGTGTGACATACGTGCCAGGCTAGATAAGGACCGGTAAGTCATCATCGCGCAGAGTGAATTGTGGATACGTACGAGATAGTGAATCTGTCCGAGGCAATCACAACCTAAGGAAAGCTCGTTTGCCATCGTTCCCATGCCATATTCACCACTAGCGTAACTTAAGACACCAATCAATTTATTGTTCGGAAGACTACTCACCTGTCAAAGGCGAATTTGCGAGGATGGGGGAATTCCGGTGCGCCGTATGGAACGACCATCTCTGCAAGCGATAGGCGATACATAATAGGACGGATTTCGCCGTCGTCGTTGTATGTAATTGTCGAGAGCGCGAGACCCTCGCGATGGCTGAAACCTGCATGAATGTCATGTTAGATGAGCAGTAAGGCTGAGCATTGCAAATGACGAACCAACGTGCATCTTCCACTTCTGCCACTCGAGGACATTGCCATCCATCTTAAATGACACGCCCTCGGGCTGGAGAACGTGAAGAGGCTTGATATCGTCACGGGGCTTGTGGGTCGGGTCCGCCTGAAGGAGATCCGGCAGGAAATCGTAAGACTTGACAGGAGGTGGAATACGCTCTCGTTTTGACTCCATGAAAGAGTCTTCGGACAGTGGACAAGGTTCTGTACTCGAGACGCTCAACTCTGCAGAACCATCCTTGGCCCTCTTGTAGGTCGGCGGAAAGTCGATCTGGACAACTTTTTCTGCGAGGGAGTCGATAACTACGACAAAGTCCTGTAGTCACATATTATAAGTCGACAAATTCAGCAAGTGAATGCAAGAACTAACCAATGGGTGGGCATATAGGTTCTCGTGCTCAGAGTAACGAGCAAAGACGAAAGCTTGCTGCAAGCGAGTATGTTTCGGGAAGCGGTCATCATAGCCGATAGCCCAGCCATCAGCATAGATTTGATCAGGTAGCACGCCTACGAGACAATGAGCAGAATCTCAGGTCACAGCTAGATAGCACTTGCCGACTTCTTTCGCGAGGGCTTGAACTGTGGCATCTCTGCGCACAACGTGCTCACAGAAAGCAAGTTCCTCGGGAGAAATCTGAGGTTCTGAGCCCTCTCCAACTAACTCGCAGGTGTCGACGTTCCATGTCCCATCTTCAAGAGACAGGATGGCGTTGAATGTGCCCCTATATTATGATGAGTTGTCGTGTGACCAGAATTATTTTGTGAGCAACGAACCCGTTGACCACATCTAAGAACTACGTAACGGTTAGAACAAAGCGAACAACGTTTAAAGTTACGTACATCACTCTCGGCTTTCCTCACGATTGGAGTGGGCGCTTCGGGCTGGCCGCCCGGTGTGAGTGGGATCCCTAGTGCTGCGAGCACGGCCTTCTTCGGAGGTGGGACGAGAGTGCAAGTGATGAAGCGGACGGCTTTGATTGGTGTATTTGCGGTGGTGTAAAGCCGGATCGCCAGCGACACTGCATTGATCTAGAAGAGGGAATGAAGACAGGTGGAAGGCAGAAAGCCAATCAATGACTGACCTCATCTGGGGTCAAAGGGTCTAAGGGGTGTTTAAACTTGGTCGCATTTGCTGTCACGGGTGTGTGGACCGTCGTAGCGGTTGCAGGGGAGGCTGAAGGAGCCATAAAGTGACAAAACGGTCGGAGCACGGAAGTATTGAGGCTGATAGGCCACTGGGGGTCGAGATATGGGAACACTGCCCTTCTTATAGGTCAGTGGACTTGTAATTATTAGGTTATAAGTCCTTATCATACGAGAGTAAATGGGCACGATGCAGCCTGCAGGGGGGACCCTTTCAAAAAAAACGTGTCTTAGATAAGATATCACTGGGAACATTCCTCATATGATAAGGCGATCTAATGGCGAGAGTGTGGGCAATGCGAATTCAGAGAAGGCGTACAACGCCTGCGCTAAACCGGTTTCAAACCGGATACCGAGAAACTCACCGAGTGCGGCATTCTGGGGTTTGTCACCAGCTTAGACATGAGTTACACTGAACCAATGTCACTTTCCTGCTTGATTCATCATCTCAAGATTAATTCGTCGTGGACATTACCAGCAGATAAATATGAACGTTGATGAACTCGAACCGTGGCTAGCCTCGGATAAGATTGGGCACAGGTCTCGTGAGCGGTGCTAAGATAGTGGATATCCTGAAGAAGAACACGGACATGGACCCAGAGAAGTACGAAATGATATGTGGTGCCCCGGTTTCCCAATTCGTGGCCATGACCGTGTTGGGGCTATTTGAATCACATGCGGAAGGTAGTTGGTGGGAGACGAGCTCGCCGTGCGTGAGATGCCATGGGATTGATGCCTACACAGTCACAATAGCTGACATCTAGCGCAAGAGCATCATCTCAAAGACACAAAGACCAAGGGAGAGCTCGCCAATATAAAGATTACCGCAAGGTAAGGCTTATTCTTACGTGCCTGGCAGGCGTAACACTGAACCTAATGTCTGCAAAGCCGAAAAAATTGGGGTCATGTGAGTGCCGTGAGCTGCGGAGCCCACTCAATACCCATCTTACGTCGGACATTTTTACAGGATCCGGTCAAGGCCCTCGAGGAAGATGATGGCGCATAATGAGCCGGGCGAAAACTCGCCGCAAGAACTAGATAGCGTGTAATTGCGGGGCTCCGGAAAGGATGGTAAGCACAAACGGAGCAATTGCAACGAGGAACGATTGACTACCAAGAGAAAACGAGACACCACTGAGGGTAGGGCGAATCGGTCAAATGGCGATGCCGAATAAGAAACACTGCCAAGAAACTTGGGCAAATCGAATGAGTCGCCTACACAGGCCGCCCACCAAGAAGTCTGCCAGAAATCACAAGGCTTTGATGAAGAACTACTAGCCTGCAGGCGCGCGTTGGAGACAATTTGTTATCTTGAAACCTGTTATGAGCAACCATCTTCCGTCTATAGCGGAAGTGGAGAATGCCTTCTATCTCTTCGATAACGAGCGGTGACGCCCAGGGCTTCCGAGTCGGCGCGCGCTCGGCACATAATGAACAGCCAGAATGTTTACGCAACTGCACCACCGACCTGACTAGTACGTTTCTCGATGTGATACTTGAAAAGAACCTTCACTTGAAAGAGACCATTAGGCTACTTCAAGAGAGAGAGACATACGTGGCGGTCTGATATGAGGGATGTCTGTCCCTGTGAGTCTTCAAGTCTGTGGTATGCTCAGCACTGCTGGTGTGAGCGACTGGCGGCAATGTTTCTGCTGGGATTAGCCTGAGGCATATCTTCCTTCAAGAGTCCACTTAAGACCTGGTGAAGGAGGAAGCTCAATATCAAGAATGATAACTATGAGCGGAAAAAAACTGCAGGTACACGCCTCCTGGATCGAGGGTTAACCAGTTAATCATTAGGTGCCTTCATGCACACCGCCATGATCCATCTACTGGTGAGATTTGTGAGATTCTGCGTGATCGTTGATGCACGCTCCCTGTGGCAGGAAACAGAAGGAAGTTGGATCGTTTGTTTTTAGAAGACAAACAAAGTCGACAATCATTGCTACACGTTCAACCGTTCGAAAGATCGTTTACATATTGAATACGCAATCTGCATCTGAGATTTGTCTTTGTCTGAGATCATATGTTATGCATGAACTTTGAAGCCAGAATCATTTCGTCGAGGCTTCGAAGAAGGGACCAAGTCTAGGATTGAGTACAACTTCAAGCAAATTGTCAAGTACACACCGTTAAGCAATACCGTGAGAAACATGGCCCAAAGTAAGGAATTCTTGATTAAGTTGGTGAAAACAGCGTAAGTTGTGGCTGACGGGCTACTGTTCCATCTAGTTTCCAAGTTCATCCAGACCGTCGCAGACGATATCCAAGCAGGGCTCTGTGTCGTCTCCGAAATGGACTTCATTTCCAAAGATGCCACACTGCTGCGTGGTGTGCAAGTTGAGCCTATAGAGTTCATTCCCCAGGTCATAACGTCTTCGGCTACTGCCACTACTGACTCCTCGACTGGACTTTCGCCCACCTGCGACCTCTTGCCTTCGGAGGCCAGCCAAAAGAAAAAGAAGAAGAAAAAACCAAAGAAGCCAAAGACTCATGAAACTATCGACCCTCCGGTGAAATCACGGGTAGCTCCTTCACCTGACCTCGAGCGCGCTTCCGTGCTTTGCATTAGTAGAAACAAGCATTGGAAATACATCAGCTCTTACCATGTAATTGTGCTATTTACCTCTCTGAGGTGGCCAAACTGATCCTCCGCGTCCTATACCAGGGCCCGTGGCTGCAACTTCCATTAGAGTTGTTGGAATCGCTGCTTGTCCTCAATCTTGACCCTGCCACCCTGTCTTCATCGGAAACGCAACTACCTGCTCTTACTTATTCGTCTCAAGCTTCACTTGGAGGCACCCAGTCACGCCCGACGCCACGTCTTCGCGACCGCGACCGCATATTGTATTCACTCAAGGATAATACCCCTCCGGAATCACCGGGTAATACTTTCACCATATTGCCAACACCGTATACTACGACCTCACAGTCAGTTGCGTTTCCCCTGCCCGCACCGGGCAAAGCTACTCCGCCACCCATTGATCCTGGCGTTTTTCGAAACGTTGCAGCGATTCGGAGGCTCATCGATGAAGCTTCTGAACTTTCCGTACGCGCATCCTCTGGTCTCTCAGCTGCTGCTCTTGGCTCTATGCGTACACCGAGTGGTAACGCCTGGACTACAGCTCAAGGGCTGGGCTTTGATGGTTCTAATAACGCCGGCGGAGGCAGGAATGTCGCTATGAGCGCAATGCGTGTGCATAGGCTCAGAGCCCTTGCTGTCCAGAAGCTTGCGGCTGCTTACAAGGCGGATGAAATAGCCAGTAGCGTCATGGTAATGCAAGGAGGAAGTGTATTTGACGATATCGCTGAGAAAGTTCTCAAGTGTGGTACGTTCAGAAGGCCCATCCATGGGGTTTTTATTGGAGCGCAGCTCTAATGCTGCGACTCACACAGATCCTAATGACGCTGATGCACGATATGTGCATTTCTTCCATGAAAAGATTCCCTCCCGGTTCGTGCAACGCATATATGATTCTTTGCCTGACTTTTAAAATTCAGTTCTAATAGGCAACTTGCGGACTCCACATCAACGCAAGTGCTAGATGAGTTGATTGCAGCCCACCCTCAGCGACTGGAATATCATCGGACGCGTGGAATAGTCCACTGTTTTCGCGACGAGTATTCTTTGGCGACAAAAGATTTTACTCACGCCCTGCGAGAAACTCGTACGGCGCGAAAAGCGCGTGCCGCACATCAAGATTTAATATCCTCCCGCGAGCTTCGGGCGAAAGCTACCAAAAAGAAAAAGAGCTCTAATAAAATCTACGGACAGGCCCCTCCTAGTGGTACTAGTACCACTGCGAATGGGACCAATGTTCAAGGGATCAATGGAGAGCCGTTACTTTTACATCCTTCGGTTTTGCCGGATGCGCCAGACCCTATCGAACCGCAGTTATTATTTTTGCGGGGGGCGGCGTATTTGCAGCATGCTGTTCACCTCATTGAATCCGCAGTGTTGCGGCTCGAGGGTGTGAGCAAGGTCAATTCATCCCTTGATGGAGCTGAGATGCGCCTTTGCTACCTCTCTAACGGCCGCTACGGGGGAGTCGAGATGGGGAATCCTGACGGACCGCTGGGGCGCAGTGATGGCCCAAAAGCCCAGGCATACCGGCAAGTTCTGGCAGATGTCGGGTTTCGTGAAAACATTCAATCGCTCCTGAAGAAGAGTTTGCGTGATCATGAACGCTTCCTCTCTCATTTTGACACTCTAGAAGGTCCTGCGCCAATGCAAGCAGATCTGGCCAAAAGAGTGGAGGTTGCCTTCCTTTTAACTGAACTGGTCCGCCCAAATATCCATACGTCAACCGCTACTGGCCTCGCACACGTAGACTCTATTCTCCCGCCAATGTTCACCACCTATCATCCCTTACTCGTGGAGTCCCATTTCAGTATCCTTATTTGCCAACTGATGCTCGCTGAGTTACCCACTCTCCTCACCACTTTCTCGCGAACTGCAGTCGTTGTAGACGGGCTGGAGGGATACCCTGTATTTCTACCTCCACGGTCGATGGCTCAAGCCGAGTTCATCGAGGTCCTTGAACGCCTTGCTAGTGGATGGATGCCGGGCGTACAACCTCATTCATACGTACAGGGCAAGAAGGCGATAAACCGGCTTGTGATTGAGCCACCACCACCCCCCTCACCGCCCGCGTCTTCGACCGATACCGTATCTACATCTTCGGCGGAGGCAGAATCTTACCCTACTTTCGCATCTTTTTCAAACACATGCCAAATCCCGTCGGGTTCCTCATTGCCCACCAACGGGCGAAATACCCCTTCTAGTGCATTCAGTGGGAGCCGTGAGGATCTTCTAGAGGCATTGGATTGTGCCAGAATTTTGCTCGTCCCTGTAGCTGCAAGGCAAAAGGAACGTGCTGAGAAGGCAGCAGCGGAGAAAGTCAAAGCTGGGAACAAAAAGAAGCCATTAAATTTCAACATACCGCTGCACGGCCCACGAGTGGAAATCATCCTTGCGTGGTTTGCAGCCGTTCATCTTGTTGAGCTGGAGAGCGTTGCCTGATATCACATCCGTAACGGAGTCTTGGATTTTGATGGAGAGACAGTGTATTTCTTGGTCAGGCACACGCCGTAGACTACCGAGATGTCACCTCGATCGATCAGTATGAAATGGATTCTCCTTGACGAGCGTAAAATAACAATAGTTGTGTCACGAACGTTGGATCGCCCACAGTCGAGATGAAACGCCACAGCATCGAGAAAAATGCATGTATACCGCACGACTAACACATCTCAGTGTTCCTTCTTTCTCTGAGCTGTGCTAAAATCGCGCAATTCCTGTCTCGCCTGTTTTATGAAATGATCGAGATAACTAAGTATCCACGGTGTGGCTAGAGCCGCACAGGACAGACCGGGGATAAGGAAACACACAGTAGGAAGGAGAGAAGCCGGTAGAACGCCAAGGTACAGTTGTTCGAGAATGAGAATGAATGGTATCGTTTGAGCAGCCGATTCAGGGAGATCAGGTGTGGGTGTGCGTATGCCAGTATCAACGACTCGTATCCTGGCGTACTTGAGGCGAGTAGTGGATAAGCCCGTGCGCGATAAATGCGGCGCAGTGATCGAAGCATCATCTATAGCTGACTGGTGCGGTAGTCTAGACAAACGGGTTAAGATCGCTTGAGGACTATAGATTTCGAGCAAAAAATCCGCGGGGGACTGTAATAGTGACGCATGGTAGCAACCGTGAATTGGACTTGGGACAGAATGAAAAAGCGTGCAACGTACGGAAGCAGGCCAAGATAGACGTAGCGTAAACTTTGAATAGGACATCCAACTTTCATCATCGAGATCTAGCGCTACCCAGAGCTCATGAAGGCATGGGAAGGGGTTCGCCGGATCAATGCCTGTCTTTGACTCGCATACCTGCTGCAAAGGCGTGTCGAGCAGAGCGGGATCTACGTTCCAGTGCCCCTGGTTATTTTTGTAATTCAAAATGGGCCTGCACGCAGGACTGCGTCAATACACCAGGATCTGCTCCAAGCATCGTGTTCGAACTTACCAACTGTCAACCGTGGTGGACGAGAAGTCAACATTGCGTTCCTCAGCGGCAAGGAAGTTGATAATTTCCGTGTTGGCGATGACTTCCTGGCAAATGAAAAGCACAATAAGGGGCAGGATAATGAAAGGGTGAAGCATGAGAACAAGTGTTACAATTCACGCTGGTTGGATGATTGCGGTCCCATTTAAGTATTTGCCTCCGCTTGAACAGTGAGGATATCATGGAGTCAGACGGGATTACGAGACACCACTATCAACTTCGATTTGATTCACGTACGGCGCAATTGAAACGCGGAAAATAAGGACGTATGTAAGGTATGACTACAGTATACAACTGGGGAACAAGAATGCTTTGGCCAGGGGCCGTCAAAACTATCATGACGGATTTATCAATGAGGGCGTTAAGGTACGCAGATAGTGACTTGTAATAGGTAAGGCGGTGATGGTTTATGAATGAAAAATGTATAGTAGAAGAATAAAAACTGATTGTCTGTGACGAAACCATGTGGCATGAGAAGGAACGCAGACAACACGAGGGCTGAATAAGAAGTGTCAGGTATAGCCTATGGATCTTCCATGATCACGTAGAACTTAGAACATACCATGTTACATTGTGATGCGGGCGACGCCGGCGAAGATACTATTCATGGCGTCTTGTACAGCCTTGAACCTCGTCACACCACAACTCTCACTCTCGATATGCTGGCACAACCCACTAAGGGAGACGAAGTGAGCCTGACAGGTGCTGAGAGGGCACCGATAGACTTTCTCCTGGTGGCGAGGGCTAGCCAAGTGACGGTTCAAGTCCGTCAGCGCCCGGAACTGGGTGTGACAAAGAACACATTCAAAGGCTCGCCCGTTCCACGACTGCTCTGTCGCAATAAGCTGAACGTTGGCACGTTCGCCAGCAGTGATGAGCCGCGCTGGGTTGGTAATCACGTTGGAGCGATCGTTGGTGCGGACCCAGTTGTCAACGACGCGTCGGTTGACGCCTGATTGACATGAGCCGGATTCAAGATGGAGAATGAGGGCAGATTTATTGATGAACCCCAAGCCGCATCCGTTGAAGGGGCAGACAGTGTCTTTAGGGCGGTGTATACTAGAATTCAAGTGCTAGTTCATCTAGGTCAGCGTTCGCGCAGTCCTGAGAATAGAGTGAAGCTTACAGAATTAAGGTTGCTTGGAGTCTGGAAAATTCTTTTGCACACAATACAGTACACGCCGGCGTGCTTCTGACGGTTATGCTCGTGCAAGCCGAAGTCGTTCTTGAAGACTTTGTGACAAGAGCTACAGTAAGCATGTTGGCCTTCGTAATGATCCTGCAGGTCCGACGCGGAATCCCAATGGACGTCGCAATACTGGCAAAAATGGTGGTTGGGGCTCTGAACGTAATGTTCTTTGAGTCCTAGCCCAGATTCAAAGTCGATTTGACAACGATGACATTCCCAGTGATTGGTGGAGTCCCGGACATGCTGGTGGTAAGCAGACCAGGTGTTAAAGTAGCGGTTGCAGCGATAACAATCAGTCATCTTCTAGATAGCTCTACTGAAAATCTCTAAGCTGTTATAGGCGCGTTAGCAGTGCTCCAATTCTACACAAGAACTTATAATGACTTGGTCGTTGTGACTTGTAATGACTCCTAATGGTTGTTGAGAAGGACAAAGGCTCGAATCGGACGCGACCTGACATTTATAGCAGTGGTGCACGGGGTCCTAGACGCGTCGATGTCAAACAGACGTCAATTTGGCGACCACGCTTGAGCTAAACGTTACACTCAACCCGCTCGCCATGTACTCTGCTTCCGCGCAAAAAGCCAAGAGACGCACACACGCACGTCCAGAGCTTACAGACGAACAAAAACAAGAGATAAAGGAGGCTTTTGAGCTTTTCGACACGGACAAGGATGGCTCGCTGGACTATCACGAGCTCAAGGTCGCGATGCGTGCCCTCGGCTTCGACATGAAGAAAGCAGAGGTATTGAAGATATTACGAGACCATGACAAGAGCGGTCATGGTCTAATTGACTTTGAGGATTTTGCCAAAATCAGTTGAGTATTCTAGTTGCATCAATTCTACTCAAGCAACGAGTCCGCGCCAGATCCCCAAAACGCGTCCCTTCATGCTGACATTAGCGGGTCTCAATTAAACCGGATCTTACACGCCTACAGCACCTTGGACTTCTCTCGTGATTGCGCGCCCTGTTGCTAACGTTGTTTACCTAGTGAGCGAACGGATCCTTGCGCGAGATCCGATGGATGAGATCCGCCGCGCTTTTCAATTGTTCGATGACGACAACACAGGAAAGATTAGTCTACGGAATCTTCGACGTGTTGCAAAGGAGATTGGTGACCGATTGGAAGATGACGAGTTGTGAGTAAACCCCATTCATTCTCGTTTTGGGGTGCAAGGTCTGCGAGAGGCACATAGGCACTTCGTCCCAGTAACCCTTTTTTGTGCTCGTTACTCCATCGGCTCCCTTCCTTTGCATTTCCGCTTTTTCTTCACCGCTGTTTGCCAAGTGACTGGTTTTTTTCGTTCGTGAAGTTCCAAATTTGCTCACCCCTTGTTCTTCCATTTCGCAGGCAAGCAATGATAGATGAATTTGACCTCGACCAGGATGGAGAGATTAACGAACAAGAGTTTTTCGCCATCATGACAGATGATGCATAGCTCGCTTCCCTGATGGTTATTATCTCTTCCTATTATCTGGAATTGTATACTGTTATACCGTCTCTCGCTGGTTATTATCTATTAACTCCCAATTGTTTAGTAATATACTGCGATCGTTCTCCGTCCGGAACATCCACGAATTTCGTCCTGTGAGTCGTTTTCTGACCAAGAAAGGCGCCCTCTTATTCGTAATATAAACAGCTGTGCTATAAATTCATTAGAATCCCTCGTGTAATTGTACAGCCGCCGCTTGATATGTAATGCGCCGCTGAGTGATGTCTATTCTATGAATCCTTGTAACGTGGACAGTGAACTACGATCGGGAGCCGTAAAAGCCTTTAGAGAAGCCAAAGAGAAGCTAACAGGCTGCCGGACGGCGCAGCTCGAATTGATGCAGATAAAAACACATGTATTTGTCCTCCACTTGTGGCTACATAGCCTTGATCAATACACGATAGGGCCTTATAATTCCCCAAAGAAGACTAAAACAATAATAAAACCCGTAAAAACATATCTCCGAAATAAACACCCGAGGAGTAGAATACTTTACAACCATAACGTATGGCTACATACACAGACTAGTGTTTGGAAAAGACCGAGAATGATGAGAGGTAAAATAAAAAATCCGTCCATGATAGTGCAAGCGATGAATGATAAAGATACAACGTGACGATGGAATGCAGGGATAAGATACAACAGGATTGGCATGGGGGGCATTGAATTTTCGTGGCAGCGTCGGCAGATGCCAAGACAACGTTTTGCAAGGATTACATGTAATCGGCGGCATAGTGGGCGCAGTCTTCTGTGGTGAACAAAGACTGCTCTAAGGATAGAACAAGAGCTCCGGGTAACTGAGAGGCGAGAACGTGCGGCGACGATAAAGAGGACATAGAGATGATACGAAGGAGTGGGGCGAGGGTCATGAGATCGCAGATGATTTGACAGTGAAGATCATGAGCGAATGCCAAACATGATCCAACCAGGACGATGAGCGGCGATTTGGGCGCATTGTGACCATAAAGCATCTGGAACTGATCAATGAAGAATGGAGCAAGAAAATAAGGTCATCAAGTGAGTTTCGGATGCGGGAGATGAATTGGGTTCGAGAGAAACAAGAATCATGCGAGAGTCGTAGGGCGAGTAAGAGAAAGAGAAATGCTGGTCAAAGAATAATGACGCAAGGGCCAGGCCTGACACAAAGCCGACTACACCGCAAAGAATATACGGGGTACGTGTGAGTCCCGTGCGCCCGAAATTCCGAACCGACGACGAACCTGAAGCCGTTGTCGTAAACATGGTGGATGTAATTAAACATCATCCACCATACCCATCCTCTCCATCAACTTGGGAAGATCCTTATGGACTTTCATGTGCTGGCCTAGGTTATCGTGCCGACTGAACTCCTTTCCACAGCCAGGGTATGGACATCTATGCGCTACCATCGTTGATAAGAACAAGGGAATAGACGGCGGAAAAAATAAACTTACGCTTTTCATTGGTGTGGATGCTCCTGATGTGTCGTTTCAGGTGTTCTCCTCTCGCAAAACACTTGCCACAACCGCTAATGTCGCACAAATAGATCCGACTTCCGAGGGGGTCACTATAACCTCGGGCCCGACCGCTGCCGCCGGCATTATTCACGGTGGGCACGCGACGACCCCTCGACTTCTTCGTGAGGTTAGGGACTGGGACAGGAACAGGGAGGGACCGTGCGTTCTTGCGAGACTTTCCTACCTGAGATGACGAGCCTGGCGTCAAAGTGGAGGCAGCAATAAGAGGTGACTTCGCAGCACGCTTTGGTGCAGGCTGTGGGAGTTCTGAGCCATAGGGATGGTACCGCGCCGAATTCCTGCCGGAAAAAGATCGAGAACGTAAGCTTCGCGTGTTCTTTGACGTTGTTCGCATGTGGGGTACGAAGTCGCCGTCTCCATCATCATCCTCTACTTCTTCCGCCCTGTAATCATCGTCGTTGTCGTCAAGGCCAGCTTCGTCAACACCGGCTGCGTCTTCTTCGTCGTCCAAACTGAAACCATTGTCTCTTTCGACGAGAAAAGTCTCACCAAGTTGTTGCACGAAGCCCTGGGGCATGAAGTGACGCTTCCCTGAACTATGTCCACCGTTGGAGCTGGACCCATGGTGATTAAAAGCTGCAATGTCCGGCTCGCCTTCAGCATCCTCATCCTCAGGTTCCGGTAGATCCGTGAACCCTATCACAGGTGATACCTCTGCAGGTCGCACAGTTCTCTGCTCCTGCAAACCCTGTGTCTGGACTCTCAAAGCCTGTCGTTGCTGTTCCTGTTCCTGACACGTGCGCTCACAATCGCTGATGATGGATGATCCAAGATATGCTTGTCGCGGAACAGGCGCAGGGAGCACAGGCATGCTCATCGATGACAACGAATTGCTTTGGCTCGGCATATAGCGCATTACTAGTTCTGAGATACCAGCGTCATGCTGCCCATTTGGGGGTGAACCTGATTCTGAGAATGTCAGGTACAACGTTCCAGACATTCGACGACTACGCACCTGTCTCGAAAAGACCATCATAAACTGCCAAGCTGTTGGGCGAGTTGGAAATATCAGCTGGCGGACTATAAGGAGCTACAAGGTCAGAAATGCTTTCCACTTTGATGTTCTGACGAGGCTGCTGATAACATGCATGCGAAGCTGGGGGGACTGAAGCCGGGAAACTATGATAAGAGCTTGTGGCCGCCTGCGGCTGATACGCAGCATCAAAATCCTGTGGGTAAGAGTGTGGATCGCTCGCCGCAGGATGGGTGAGATGAGCCGCAGGGGTAGAAGGAGAGCCATACAGGGAGTTGTTGTATTGCTGAGGATCCGGATCCTGGGGCTGCGGTGGAGGACACAACGGTTGGAATTTCTTCACTTCAGGTGAATAAGTATAACCCATCGCGACTGACAAGGGCATGGGCAGCGGCGCTGCGACAGGCTGCTTATACACCTCCGGATTCTCGGCAACATATCCTGATAGGGCGAATGCCCGTGGAGCGTGCGGGAACAAGTATCCAGCAGCCACCAAGTCATCGGTCATGATGTAGGGATAATAATCATCACTAACAACATGGGAGGTGTCGTTCTCCATCGAATCAATGGGAGGCTCAGGAAGCGGGCTCTCGTTGGTCGATGAGGAGGAGAGCGGAGATTCAGCGGAAGCGGCCGAGCTGTCCGACGGGTATGGGCTATAGTCAGGGAGGGGCTGGGGAAGGGGTGACCGCTGCTGGGGAAGTGGCGACTGCTGTGCAAGGGAGTAATATGAATTGAAACGAATAGAGGGGGAGAAATGGCCAAGACTAGGGCTAGAACTAGAATGCGAATGCGTGCGAGCGAAATACGGGGAGTTTGTCATGTTGACAGCCGCCAAACGTCCAGACTGTGGTCGTGGGGCTGGCTGATGAGGGAAAGGATAAGGAGCAGAGTCGAAATAAGAGGGACGAATATTGGAGTCCATTTGCATTTTTAAGGAAAGACTTGTGATACGGTCTTGCCTTGTCTGGAGTGAATATGAGGCCAGATTTATCTGGGGACACTAAAATAAGGGAATTGAATTGAGTTGGAAATTATTGGTCATACCAAGGACGACAGATCACCAGGTTCGCGCACAAGGCAAGCGGTCGCGTTCAGGTACCTTAAGCGGATGTGATCGTGTGGCTGTGAAAATGTAATTTACAATTGAGGGGGGAAAAGATCTGAGAATGGAACAATCGCGGGGAGCGCGTTGGTCGACGGCGGGACAGCCTAGGAAATGCGATCGAGGCTGTGGTGCAATTTGCTACCAGAGTGCCACTGCCTTTGAATGAAATGAGTCAAGTCGTGTTCAAAAGTCGTGAGTGTTCGTGATCAAGCGATGAAGAACAATAAAAGTGTCAACTTCTGCTATCAATGAGTGGTAGTAGTGACCACAGGCGATGAAGGTGAAGGAGGGAACAGTACTGCAACCTCAGTACAGCTTGACACCGCCGACGGTTGAACCTGTAGTAGTAGGAGTCAAGAGAACGAATTAACGAAACTCATTTACGATCATAGAGAAGCTCTTGCCTGTGTACTATTGTTGATTCAACTTTGCCGGGATTGCCAGTTCTTTTGAATGGGGATCTCTCGGGACCAGCTTTCCTTAATGGCTATTCTCTGGATGAGGTGCTTTTCAATTGTTTGAAAAGTATGGTCACAGCCTGCTATTAGTACGGTCGGTGGTCATAGCACGAGGCTACCAAACACTTTTCGACAATCCTTGCTCTTTTGGATTGTCAAGGTTCACAAGCACCGCCAGGCAGCTGCCGCATCTGAAAGTATGATCTAAGGTTTGTTGGGAAGGTCCGATCTAACAGCTGATCTCAAGCCGCAGTGAAAGTTCATATACGTTATCATCGTCGCAAATCACACGAACGTTCTACTCTTCCGGCTCTCTCGAATAGCATCTCCACGTCGGAGTACTTCTCGTGCTTTATTTTGCACAGGCAGGGATCCCATGCTTTGCCTTCTATACTCACAGAGATATCGTTAGTTTAGGTACATTTTTGTGCCTAGGCTACCTTCTTTGATCTATCTGGCGTCTACTCCAAACGCGAGGCACTCGGCTCCCTGCAGCCTGATATTTTACTCCTCCCTGCAGCATGAAACCGATAGCTAATCAGTCTGTTACCCAGGAAAGGCTTCCGCGCCATCCTGTCACCGCATGTCAGTCGCGCCAGGGGTGGCAGAGCGACGTAAATCAAGGATTCCTCGAGAACGTCCCTGAGAGTTTCACCTCGCTCTTTCATATCTATGGATCGGAAATCCACTCCCGCAGGTCCCCACACCAACAGTGCTACTTACCTTCTAAATTCATACTGCGTTGCCGTAGACCCTCGCCATCCCTTTCCAATCACTCACTTCTCAATCACCCCAGCCACCCTGATTGCGGTGTGTATCATTTATTTATTATTTTTGGGCTTCTGCGACCAGAATCTATTCATGGTACTTGACATGAACGACTACCTCCCTGGGAATCACATTCGTATCGCGCCGCATATCGATTTTAATTATGAAGAGGTCCGTTGGCAGCCGTGTGCACGCCATTGTGATCCTGGATAGAGACTTGCCAAGAATCAACAATGCCGCTCAACCTTCCTTTTTGCGGTTGATACTCGAATCTAAAGCGCCTGTTCTATCTCCATAGAGCAGGGCATGATGGAAATACCCGCCGGACAGCTGCATTCGGTAAATCATTTTCTGACTGGTCATTCTGGCGGGAGCGAGGGTGCATAGGACGTAACTGGGCAAGGCCCCATCAGATAGCCATAAAATTAATTAAAATTCGATTGAGCCTACAACTTGATCTGGAGCGACAGTCGGTAACTTTCATTTTTAATACACCAAAGATCAGTAATAGAAGTCCCTGGTTTTGTCTGCAGATGTGATGGTTCATCTACGCGGTCTACAAGCACCGCAGCTGTCTAACGCTTGTCTAACATAGTTCCGAATTATGCCCGGTTCAAGAGGCTATGAGTGATTGCGGCACTATAGTTGGGACGGAGCGCCAACGATTATTAAGCGAAAACCTGTGTGAGCGGAGAGGCAATTAGCATTGTTAAATGGAACTGGAACTGGAGACCGGGCGAACCATGCTTATCCAATAGCTAGCCTTGCTGGATTTGTGCCAGTGGCAAGCATGAGTATGCCGTGCGGTGACTGATCTAAGGGTGATGTCGCAATAATCCCTGGATCCAAAAGTCACTCAGGTGCCGATTGATTGCGAAATTGACGTGACGGTCAGTGTTTGCTGCGTGTCCTGGAGGTCTCAAATTCAATTACAACCAATTACAACTCGATTATTGAGATGAATTTCAAAACAGCAAAGGCAATACTTGACAATCACCAATTACAGAAACCTTGCTATGTAGAGTCAGCCAAACGCGAGCGCCCGAACAGCAATTAGGCTCCCTAAACTTACCAATAGATTCCAAAAACACAAAATCGCCATATTGCCATTAGGCAAGTAAACACGTTCTTCGGAACACTATAATAATTTTGCGGATTGACTCGGAGTGGAAATAAGGGCGATGCCGAAGCGTAGGACTTCACTATCAATCGGCAGGTCCCGACGATGTGACTGTTCAAAGAGTTGCTGCATTAGCAAATGTATACATTAGTAGTGTGTGGACATAGAACAACGGAGAACATACGCAACGATTCTAGCGAGTATACGTGCATAGCCTCGAAGAGATAACCTTATCGTGAAACGCGCCTTCGAGAAAAGTGACTGGCAAGCAGGCAACGTCACTGTGGGCCTCGAGATGAGTTAATGGATTATGGCCTCAGTGCTTAGTAGCGATGACGCTCTATCGTCCATGGGAAGGTTGACACATCCAATCAGTCGATGCCGCGGATGTGCGGAAAGCAACAGGCACTGTTCATTTGTAGACACCAAGACACGCTGTTCAGGTGGGATCCGGCCAGTGGGGCTATGGATGAGAATGTTATTAATAGTAAAATAACAAGGAGGACGGCGATTTAAAGAACCAAGGAGGTAAGTCCCGGTAAGTGAATGGAAAGTGTCTTAACATCGTCGTTCCTTGGATAGCCCGGTGAGGATGCATGCGAGTGCGGAAATTGGGAATAAATACATTACCTGGGACTGGGCCGCGTCAACAAGACTATCAGCACACAGTACGTACATTCTCGAACATACAATCTAGGTCAAGGTTATCTGAACCAAAGTTACGAAGGGGCGTGTCAGTTGGTAGCTGCCACATGACGGTAAAGGCAAATCGTTACTCCAGTTCGGCTACTGAGACAAGGCAGTAAATAGAGAGTGAATCTTGTGGAAGCGTCGACAGGTGCTCCAAGTGCCCAGTATACCTGCAGCAGAGCAGAGGATGCCTATATTGGTAAAAATGGTAAAAATGGGAGCTAACACCGAGTACCCTCCCAATGTATTAGGAGGAGATCACTGAACTGAACTGAAAGCAGAGTTAACGCAGAACGATAGTAGAGACGTCAACAGCGTCGTCCGCTGTGCACCGTAGTGATCATGATGGTCCCGGGTCATGATACGGGTGGTCCATGGACCGTCACGGTTGAACACGTGGGTAGGGTTCGATCGTGTGAACGGGGTAGTTTGGCAAAAAAACAACGAAGGACCCCTGTCCGAAATCCCCTGCGCCAGAGTTTGCCCGCAAGGAAATCTGTTGGTTTGAAAACACAGTTCAACGCTGTTTTATACCGTAGAATTAGTCTGTAACAGCATTGGATAAATCGTTGTGGAAGAGGTGAGCAGTCGTCGTCTCCGAAAAGCCCCTTGTTCTCATTCTCCCATCAGGCGTCGCAAAAACGATGGAAAGCCCTGAATCTCAATTTAACCAATCTCCCGGAGCTCTAACAACACCTTTACAAGACGACGACACTCTAGTAGACCTTAATCATCCTAATAATTTGGTCAGTATCTTTTTTGCTTATATTCCGTTATAATATTTACCAGGGTAACGCCACTCTTTACATTCCATTATAATCCCTTGCAGGACTCTCCACATCTTTCAACCGATTCTAACCCGAATTCTCGAAGAGTAACGCGTTCTCAAACAACAGGTCGTCCAACTGTTCGTTGGGGAAAGCACGGCAGAGGTGACCCCCCAGACACGCCATACAGAGGATCTAGTGCTTCTCTCAAACGATCTTTCGACGCGCGGGCGGTCGACGACGAAACTGACGTCGAGGCGGATCAAGACCCAACTTACGTGCCATCGAAGCTTCTCAAGATGGAACCTACCGTGTTGATCCCGGAGTCGTCTCCCGGTTCAATGGTTGAGGATACCCCTCAGTTAAAGGAAGTCACGCCTCCATTCGAACCTAGTGGCACCCCAATGCCAGGGGAATATACTTTCCTTGACGCTTCCTCTTCCTCATTTACTTCTGAACGTCGTGGACCGAGGATACGCACGGCCCCCCCTATTCCCGTTCCGAATTTGACAAAAAAGAGTCGCGGTCGCCGCGTCCCTACCGCCGGCGACGATACCGCAGTAGAAGGAGAAGCAGCTGAGGGACGTAAGGGACGCGTTTATGTCTGCAAAGTGGAAGACTGCGGCAAGTGCTTCAGCCGTGGAGAACACCTCAAACGGCACATCCGATCTATCCATACACATGAAAAACGTGAGCCTCTTTCTTGTATCATCGCCTCTCCGGACTTTGTTGATAATATCCGTCACGATCAGCGTTCGACTGCCCTCACCCCACGTGCGACAAACGTTTCAACCGGAATGACAATTTGCTCCAACATCTACGTGTCCACAAGGGTGATAATTCTTCTCAGACCTCCGTCGATTCCGCACATCCAGGTACCAGTGCAGAGTGTGCTCTTGATGATGATAGCTCCCCGGTAGCGGGTCAACGCGCCTCCTCGTCTAAGGCGAGCAGCACCCGCAAAGCAGTCCGCCCAGCACGCAAGACTAAATCGGCTGCGTCCACCCCTCCAATCCATCCGGCACGTCTTGCAGCTTCACGAGCAGCGAGCCGAAATGCTCCCCTTACTCTTCCACGCACCTACTCTCTTCCTCCACTCACCTCTTTATCATCTTCTTATCACAACCCCGCTGTCGCGGGCTTCATGAACAATACCAACATCGCGGTCTCATCCCTCCGGACTGCCATGGATGAGGAAGCTGATGAGACGGATCACGAGCAGGAAGAAACAGAAGTTTCTGAGGACGAGAGTCACCATCGTCAAACAACACACAGTCTCAGTGACCTCCGCTCAATGTACAACTTCCGCAACGCTTTCAGCTCCGCTCCATTGGTGCTTAGGAAAGACATGGCACGCGGTAACAGTGTACCTGCTGATGAACATCTCGACAGTGCACCTGTTTCCGCAGGACCTGGACCGTCTTCCAGTCCTTCGCCTTCATCCATGTCCCGCGAAGGTCCTGACGAAGCCCACAAGTCAACTCCGCATTCTCCGCCAACTGGGGAGCTTAAATCCAATGACAGCTGTTGATATTCCCGTGTCCTCGTCCAATCAATCGTCGCTTTGGATATACGTTAATTGCCTCATATGTTGATCATTCTCATCGGTCGTTGTTCTTGTATGTGTCTTTTGTGTCGCCTGACTTTCATTGATGCTTTGCGTTTACAAAATTGATTTAATATTGATCTCGTATCGTGTCCTCCTTATCATCTTTGTCGTTAAAACTTGTCTTTGCGTTTTTGTCCGCGTTCGATCGAATAAGTTTTTGATTTCCTCTTCTATGCCCTCTGGATCTGCTTGGGTTTGCATACTTAGTTATCAGGTCTCTATAGCCCTAATTGCGGGTACGGTTCGTCTATGGTATCGCCCGCCTTGTCTTGGTCGTGTTCTTCTTGCGATACCTGGATGGTTGTAGTACAAATTGTTTGGACAACGCTATAGTTTGGATACAAGATGGCCAGGTAGTCCGTTATGATGAGTACATTGATTGCAAGAGAAATATGTATGCACAAAGTATTGATGCAAAGCGAGCGTCGCATTGATATCGTATAGTTCCGTAGTATCGCATATATATGCTTCCGATAGCGAATGATCAAATAGAGGGTGTTTCAGACATGTGATACATTTCAAGCCCATGCAATGATATCTTGTTCTGTGGGACCAGTGGGAACATCGGATGCGGCGAGGTTGCACTGGTGGAATGCGCGAACTTGATCGGGCTTGAAAGCACCGACGACGGTGTGAAGCAAACCGCGGTTGTGGAACAAGACGAGATCGCGTTCCTTCCAATCGTGTGGATACACCAACTAGGCAAATTCGTATCAGTTCATATAGAGAAAGAACAAGCAAAAATAAATACCCCAGGGGCGATACCGGGCCGTTGCATCAAGTGCAGAAGTTCGCGAACCTTCCCAAGGTCCTTGATATGTTCTCCATCCGGGTATAAAGCACCCTCACGGGAAGCACCAAGTGGTAAGGGTTTCACGATAAGTTCTTGAGCACCGCAAGGATGCACTTGGAAGTGTAGTTCGCTTGTGACAGGGTTCTTCCAAAGCTACGCGTGCTCAGTTTTTTTAAACTCATGTCCGCGGAATGGAAATGGGACGTACAATAGGCAGCGTTTTAATTTTCGATTCCTCCCATTCCGGAAGTTCGTTCAGCGGCAATTCTAGACCTTCGTTCACAATTCCTAGACCGTCTGACTTCGCACGGGAAGGTGCCATCCAGACGTAAGGGTGGGGTGCGTACCGAACAGAAGTCCGAACGGCAAGGCTCTTCAACTCAGGTGGCAAAATCTGAAACATCTTCTTTCCTGATACAAAAGCTGTGGTCCCCAGAGGCACAGAAAGGGTCTCCCCGGATGGATCATCGTCATCGCTATACCTGACAGTCTGCCTATCACCCCCAGGCACGGTGATGCCGTAGAGGGTGGTCGCACGAGGTGGATTGTAATCGTACAACGCAGCATCGATATGCCAGCGATAGAACCTGGTGATGCCCAGGGCCTCGTTTTCAGCAGAGACACGGGTCTTGTGGAAGGTCGTATGTGAGGGATGTTTGAGAGCAGCAGATTCAAGACCTTCATGGTTGTAGACCATACCGTTGCCGATGAGTTGAACTTGGGGTACGCGAGGAATCGTCTTAAGATCTGGGTGAAGGATAGACTTCTTCGTTGACTGGGTCTTGTTGTTTCCATGCCCGTATGATTCGGACTCGGGATCAAAAGCCTGTCTGAACCTCAGAATTGTGTTGAAAGCCATGTCAACGACTTCGCCCACCTTTGTTAGAGCATACTGTTGTTCCGGCGTAAGAGTGACATCTCTGAACAGCAGGATTCCATGCTGCAGAGTGCATAAGTGGAGTGCATTTCACAGGCGAAGATCCGAGACCTACAGTGTACAAAGCTATCTCGACCTCCTTGAATTGCTCAGGAGTTAGTTCACCAGGGTTCACGCCCTTGACTTCCCGTCCAAATTGGGGGTCAAAATCAGTATCACTGGCAGTGGCAGGGAGAGCAATTGGAGCTAGTTCGATGGCCATATTGTGTTCAGAATAAAATATGAGAATGCACAGTCAAGTCGAACAGAAAGAGTGAATGGTATGTAATGATCCGGTCTTATCGAAGTTGCCGGCCCGAACGAGAACCGACAACCGTGTAGTGCCTAAAAGGGATGTATGTACAAAACCTGCGAAAAATTGAAGGGCGGCCAAAGGATGGTGTTATCAATTGTAAATGTACATGTACATGTGAAGTTTTATTTTGCCGAGCCCAACAAGAAACTGGTTGTCATCTAAATCATCATGAACATCATGTAATGTCTTCACCGTCCAGTCCTACTACTAGTAGCAATTCGGGGGAAGACTGATAAAAGACCCATACCTGGGCCTTCCTTGAACGAGCCTGCGATGGATATGATTCACTCCGCGATCGTGGAAGAGTGCTAGATTATTCTGTGCCTTGACGAAATGAAAGCTCGAAGAACTACTAATCCAAACCTAGAATATTATGATTCCAGCCCACCAATCGTGGGGATATGCCAACTGAGGGAAGAGATCAGATCTAGCATGTGGTTTTAAAGGAAGGAACTCGCAGATACATGGTGTTTGGTGTTTAAACAGGAGCCGGTGAATCTCTTTACAACTCGTGAGATGTACTGCATCAATAAAGACCTGTGCTACTGCAGCACCTGCTATTGCAGGTGATTTGTGATGAGCAAGGTTATCCAAAACTAAAACAATCATTAGGTGAAAGTAACATACAAGCAGAAACAGTTACACCTACCATGGTCCATGGGTCAATTTTTCATTTAACTCGTATCCTAACAAGGCCGTCATAGTAGATTTCTGGGCCTATTGATTTTACCAGACTAAACAACCCTCGTGTAGCAGCTGTAGCTCACCCAGAGGGAAAAAATGTGGCGCGTCTTGACCTCACAAACCATAGAAATGGGCATGATGGACGGTGAATATTCGGAACATTTTGGAAATTCTTCCTGGTGGATGTATGCATAGAGGGTAGATAGATTTCTGTGTGTTGTGGAGGAGAAGTTCAGGTGTGCGCATCGTTGAAGTGGAAATAGAATAGAGTTTAAGGCGCTGAGCTATTAGTACCTGTGACAGAAACTCGTTCATCGTGGTTCGTCCCGAGTTGGCTTTGAATGCCCCGTGCGCGTAATCCTTGCCCCTTGTCCCAGCACAAGGGAAGAAATTGTTACCAGCTCCCAGAAATAACCCTGCGTGTGTGCGATGCCTTTCGGACACGATGTAGTCGGGACTCAGCTAGCTCTTCGCCGTGGCTGCTAACGCCGATGGTTACTGAGTACTGAGGGCTGTTGGTCGGCGAAGGCCAGGGAGAATAGTGTATAATTTTTTCGCTGTGCTCTTGATATGCCAAGGCTAGTAGTATGTAGTAGTGAGTTACAGCCTTGGACTTGATGGTACTAGCTGATGGTGGCGTACACTGATGAAAAAATACATCCGAGTCATAGCGGTATCACGTAATAATTGTACTGCTAGTTACCTCCCAAACCCGAGCTCTTGCGTACTTCATACTACGCCGTCATCGTACGTTCACTGAGGCAAGCTATCTCGAATTGCATCATAAACTGATGCGCAGATCGCTACAGGTACTACTTGCTTCGAGTCATAGTGCTGTTTCACATCATGACTTTCGGAGTACTACCAGAATCGCTGCAATACGGGATAAAAATGGATTGACTCTGTCATCGCCAATACTTGTATAGTATCAGTGAGACCGAGTGAGTGTTGCATACCCCATTGATCAGTATGACAGCGCCGGTTGCGCCAGAAAATCACTTTACGCAACTTGGAGTTTGTTGATCGGGTCAAATTCGGCTATGGTGAGCACTGCGCTTCTGTCTTTACTCAAACATCACATCGTGATTCAGATCAGCAGGCAAATAATTAAACTTCAAGCGCTCAATGTACAACAAGCTACAACAGTTCCACATTGCTACTCTGGCAATTATCAAATTCAGATTGCCAATATTGACACCCATCTCCCACCCCATAGATCATCAGTGTTGCGACTGTTGTCTAGTTATCAGTTGGTTATGACTAAATTGGGAGTTGCTGGGCGGTAGCAAATCTGGGACTGCTACAAGCTTACGGGCAGTGAACATATACCGATGAAGTCATTTAGATTGATATTGCAGCGCGGTGACCGCATCATGATCGGATCTCTCATACGGACCTGACATAGCCTTTTTCTCACTACGACACAGCTATATCCTCTTCGGCTTGTCCACAGGAGAACTGCCCACGATTGACTACCCTTGAAATCAAGTTTGCTCATCTCTCCTTTATCAACCTGGATCAGTAGTTGATCAAGTGATTCGACCGTCATCATGGGCATACCTTTAGACGAAGCTGCGCTCGTAGCTTTGTTTCTCCAGATCTTGTTTTACGGTGCGTGGCTGACCAGTGGAAAGATTGTGATGTTAAACTCCAATATCTCAAGCAGGAGTATTCTTCACTCTGTATTGGTTGACACTGTTCATCCTACTCAAGAAAACTGGCATCCTACGGCAACTCCTCATCCCAGTGGGAACCTTGCTACTTCTCATTGCAACAGCCGTGAGTGTACTCACATCTTTGGTCCAATAGTTCAATACGATCGCTTCTAGCATTTAATTGTCGATTTTGTTCGAGCGTTAGAAGCATTCGTATTCAAGGTGAATACGCTTGGAGCAGATGCTTACTATTCCAACCTTGGTTCGCCATTGGCTCTTGCATCGTTGGCACTTTACGTCACGCAAACCGCTATCGCCGACGGTGTAGTTGTGAGTTCCACTATTTGGCGTTTGTTCTCCCCCTCAGGAAGCAGTAGGTCTGGCGATGTTATGTGCTTCACAACAGAAGCCTCATAATTGCCATCCTTGGTTGTATCGTGATGTTAACCTATGGAAGTCAGTATGTTGAATATCATTCGACCGTCGTCTTATTTCATGTCATTTTTCAGCCTCTGGGTACTATGTTGTCTGGTCCTTTTCTCGGATCCATCCCCTGCGCAACACCTATACTTCCATCATCATATTCTATACCTTGACCATGCTTATCAGTGTCACCTGTACCAGTACGTCTATTGCACTTGATCTAAAGGCTTTTGATAACGAAAATAATGCAGTTTTGATTGCTTGGCGCATCTATCGCCCTCGCCGTTTTATTCCGGAGGGCCTTGCTGCTTTTCTACCTGTTTTCATTGTCGTCATTGAAAGCGGCGCCTTATATACCACGAGCGTCTTTGCACTCCTTATAGCAACTTTGGTAGGATCCAACGCACAATACATCATGCTCGCCATTATCTCTCCTATTGTGGTGAGTTTAGTTGCCTTGGACTAGTACGCTGTTTTAAGTTTTCTTTTCAGGGAATTACATTCTGTCTCATCATTCTGCAAGTGCACTTCCACGTAGGTGGTAGCCTCCCATCCGAACAGCCCTCCAGACCAAGGGGCGTCATCGCAGGCCTTCTTCGAGAGCGAGGCGTACGGAGCACCAATTTTAACAATCGGACGATAACTGTGCACATTACAGAGGAGACGGAGATCGCTCAATCAGACATGATGCACGGAAAGAATAGCCGACTAGACTTGGAGGATGTCTTTCAAGTGTAGTTGGACCGTGTTCCGCATTCCTGTAACTGGATTTGGACACAATATCTCACACACTTTGTGCAGATAGGAGACGCGAAATAACTATCCTATCCTCAAAAGCTCAAAAGCCACAGTTGCTACGACGAAGCTGGTAGGTATGATGCCTGATACCTGATACCGTTGCTGCAACCCATGGAAATAGATAGGATAGATCATGAGTGTGCTGATACTTATTCGTAACCCTTGTAGCCCACATGGGGAGAAGGTCCAGGGTCGTCAATACGACGGCTGCAGGCAGGCAACGAGTCTTGCTTTTTAGGCGCAAGCCTCCAGGTAAAACACGATAGGGAATTTGAAAAACATCGGGTACAGATGGCCTTTACTCTAAGAGTGCTTCCACCAAGGGAGTCGGGTATGCATAGACTGTGGTGACTGATCATGAACGGTGCGCGATGGTTGCAATTTCTGCCTACGCATGAGACTCTTTGGAAGAGTGTTCACTGTTCCAAATCATTCGGTTCCAAGATCCTGAAAGTAGCGCATCGCACATTTTTTCGCGCCATATCCTCCGTGGTTCCAAAAATAGAAGCCAAAGGGGTGGAGCCGCCATTTGTGATGTAACTGATGTTTCTGGATGATCATCATGCTCGCACGACTTGGACGCAGGCATTCTAGTTGACACAAATGTCACAGCCGAGCGGTAGATCAGTGGAAGTAATAGATTTAGTCATGGGACATTATGAGTGACCTACCAAATACTGAAGCACTGCTGGGCGCCGAACCAACACTAAGGACGCGCTGTAAAGAAGCACGATAAGTAGACGTAGTATGTCATGTACACGGCAGCACACTTGTAATGTTTAACACTGCTAGAAAGCGGGGTACCGCTGCGTACAAGTACCAGTGATCAGATGTCGCATGTGCAAGGCTCCGGTATAGTAGTTCATCAGCGTTGCCCCGAAAGTCTATAATTTCGAAGGCAGCATACGATTAGATACGAGTGTCGAGGAAGATTGATGTCTGCTAGGCTTTGCAGGCAGATTGATACGTTTGTGATAAGTTGTAGTGGTTGCCATGCACCTCCAGAGCAGTCGCATGTAAAGCATAAAGGTCCACCATGTAGGAGTAGAAGTTGGAACGCTGACAGTGATATGATGAGTCTAAGGTTAATAAGGACTATGATAAATTGATAATATCGGTCTGCCCCGGGCCTAGCTAGCTAGCTAAGCTAGGCACTTGAAATATAAAAGTAAGTTAATCGGTTGCACACGCATAGCTTGGTTCACTTTTGTCACTCGCAGTCATGGAAGAACTAAGAGTTAGAAGGAAGAAAGCTGCTACAGAGTCCCCGAATGATCACGCGGTATGCACTAGACAGTTGCTTTGGTCAATGATACGCTGATGACTGACACCAATGCAGACGGGCAGTGAAGCCAAGACCAGCCCAGCATTTCCAAAAGTATACGTGTTATTAGCCGCTGTGTCGGTTTTGGCGCTTTACAACGTCTGTACAAAACACTTTCAAGTTGAGAATTCTACTTACCCATTGCTAGATTTTTCCAGCACTAGTGAAGAGCCCGCTCAACCAGTTCCTCGGTGCACCTGCCAGACACCTACCAGGAGTCCGAACAAATTATATCCCCACCTTCACAGCGGACGAAGCAAGACAAGGCGCAGTGGTAGAGGCCTTTAAAGTACGAAAGCGTGTGTCTGCTCAGCCTTCTGTGGACTGACACCTTACCTTAGCATGCGTGGCTTGCATACGGTAATGCGCAGTCCATGTATTTATGGCCAAACGACTGATTCTAGTAGAAAGGGACGCTATGGGTGACGACGAGTACCACCCGATCTCTCACGCTTGGCTCAAACCTAACCAAGGCAGGGGGTATTGGGTATACTGTAGCAGACTCTATCGACACGATGATTATCATGGGGCTGGAGGACGAGTATCAGCGTGCAAGGTCATGGGTGGCAGACAAGCTCTCTTTCGAACGGGATGGTAATTTCAACACCTTTGAGGTGAGTAGAAATCTTTCCATATGATAATGGCAACTTGATATGTTTTCGGTCATCAGACAACAATCAGAATCCTGGGAGGCTTATTGTCTGCATACCATTTGTCTGGGGAAGACCCTGTGTTTCTCGAGAAGGCTCAGGAACTTGGTAGCCGCATTCTGCCCGTTTTTGAGACAGAGTCTGGTCTTCCATTGTCACTAGTCAATCTGGCGCTCCGAGAAGGCGTGTCAGATAGTGATACAAATGGGTATATCAGCACTGCCTGAGGCTGCAACATTACAACTCGAGTTCCGCTATCTGGCATACCTTACCGACGATGACACGTTTTGGGAGAAGGCTGAAAATGTGAGTACTTTGCTTGGGGGTTCTGCGCCAGATCCTATATCTTTTCAGGTAATGGCCGTCCTGAGGGCTAGCGCAATGCCGAGCGGGCTGGCCTCCATCTTTGTTGAGTATGTCTTATTCATAAGATCACCAAGCATACAGCTTATATGCCAGCCCGAAAACGGGTCGCTACCGAACTTCGCCGATTCGACTCGGATCTCGCGGGGATTCTTATTACGAATATCTACTGTGAGTGGACATAATATCAAGTCTAACGTTGCTCTCATTTTTGGGTCACAGGAAACAATACTTGCAAACTGTAAGTATAGTATACAGGAAAGGCTGATGTCGGAAATTCTGACAATTCCCCTAGAACCAAAAGGAGCACGTGTATCGCGAGGTATATTTGACGTCTAAACTAATCCAAAATATCATTTATTATATGTTATAGATGTATGCTACTGCAATGACAGGTATCCACACACACCTGGTAAAGCGAGGGCTTTCCAGCCAGCTTCTTTACATCGCTGAGCTTAACCCGGAGTGGACCCAAAATGGGGAACTGTTGGTTATGGTCTATTCTTCGATGATAAATGCCCTAATGTGATCAATAGCGGATGGCGCCTATCGCCCAAGCAAGATCATCTCGTGTGCTTCCTTGGTGGTTCTCTTATGCTCGGTGCCACGACGTCCGGTGCCCTTGTTCACAATGTCTCTGTTCCACCGCAAACGGAAGAGCTTGCGGACCAAGGCAAACGTGATTGGCTTACAGGAGTGGAGCTCATTGACACCTGTATGGCCACACATGACACCCAAACGTATGTTTTGATGTGCCTCAGTAGTGTTGCATATGTGCTGAACATGGTGATCAGCGGTTTGGCGCCTGAAATTGCGCACTTCCGTATTCTGGGCGACGGGGTGGATGATTCAATCGCTCCTGCGGATTGGTACATCAAAGGCGCGCGGTATGTCAACTCACTTGTCACATTGAACACACTCACTCACTTGCAAATTACCAGCCCAGATGCCCCTCCTCCTTTTGATGCCCGGTACATCCTCCGGTATGTTTGGTTTTCTGTTCCGTCGTTCACTCACGATGGATTCATCTTGTACTGCAGCCCGGAAACAGTTGAATCCATCTTCATTGCCTTCAGGCTCACTGGTGATCCTAAGTATCGTGATTACGGCTGGGCGATATTCCAGGCCATTGAAAAACATTGCCGTATCCCAACAGGCGGATACGCGAGTGTGATAAATGTGGATCAAGTTCCCGTGGAGTATGACGATAAAATGGAGACTTTCTTGATGGTGCGTGCGCCCTACCCTTCCCACATGATCGTGACTGACTCAGTTTTCTTATCAGAGTGAAACATTGAAGTATCTTTATCTATTATTTGCAGATTCAAGCATGCTTCCTCTCAGTGGTGAGTCTCTCGTTCAATTGGCAAGATGTAGCTCATGTATCGCGTTGTTGCACAGAATATGTTTTCAACACGGAGGTAAGCCTAAACATACTAGTTTGACATTCCGCATATACTCAGATTTGGACAGGCGCATCCTTTGCCCGTATTTAATCCAACTATGCGCACCGGCTTTTCATAATTATTCGCGCCGTGCCGTCGTCAGATTCTTTGAGTGTATTATTAGCTGACTGGTGTATCATTATCTTGATAGCTGCTTGCGGCTTTGATAGGCTTACCAGTTGCATCGAAACATACTTGGACAATCTCGGCTTTGTCATTAATAGCATCTATCATTGACAACCTCGGCACACTCGAAACACCGGCAGTATCTAACATCAATTAATATGTTGATCCTCAAAAGTCCATATAAATCGCCGGTCAGTTCGGTAAGTAGAATTATAGCGAGCAGCAAGACGATACGACGTGGAGCTCGAAAATGTAACGTGAGTTCGTAATGAATGAAATTATGAATGAACTAAGTCAAACGGGCGTGTGGCTGATTAAATGTCAAGCACAATAGCATGGTCTAAAGCGTCAAAGCAGCGGCTTGAGCGTATGATAGGCCCTTGCAAGCCGGTGATTCAGGGGCAAGGGAGATGAATTCCCAGGGCTCATTGATCTCAACGTCATGTCCAAAGTCATCAAGAGCAATGACTGAACGGACAGGTGGGAGGACCTCGAAGTCAGCATCTACGCACAACTTCGAGTCAGCGTTGTGAGGAATAAAATCTGGTAGCACCGTACCTTGCGTCTTGGATGGTTTCTTGGTCTTGAACATCACAAAATCCGCAAGCGCCATCTTGGAGAAACTAGACTTGCTCTTCGGCACTGGTGCGACATTGACAAGGCGCCCCGATCCAGCGAGGATGCGAGAGTCAGACTCATCGCCATCCCAGAGTTCCAAGCTGGCCCTCTTCGCAGCCCGGGTAGTGTGCTCTTCCTTCAGGGCTAGCACTGGCACTCCCGCAGCCACTCGCTCCCTACGCTCCTTCACTTGCGCATGCTCCTGCCGCTTCTTCGTCTGGTGCCTAGCGCGCTCGTAGGCACGCTGGTCCTTCGCACCGACTAGAGCGAGACGATTGTTGACCGTCTCATGCGGCTGTTCTGGGGATTTCTCGGAGGATGTGGTAGACATAAAGAAGGGTTGAAGGACAGTGTCTCACTTATATAGATAGGTGGAAGCGATATCCCACGGTGATGGCGGCAGCGGAAGCATTGCCTCTGAGGGTCAGGAGATGTCAGGACCACGGATACTGGTTTGAAGCGAATGTGTCCTAGTAGCTGGGATTAGCTCGCAGCTTTACCAAGAAGGCTACTGACTAACGTTGTCGCACCCCACCGAAGATAATGCAAAACAGGAAACTCCGATCATATACGTGTCACGTGATAAACAACTGCATTAGGGAACCGTTCAATGCCATGCAAATGTTGTGCCACCCGTTGGATGAGGGTCATTCATGACAGACCTTTGCCTGCATCACGTTCGACTGGAGGAAGGGATATGCGAAGGGTAAGTCCTTATACTCTTTTAATAATTCTGCTCCTCATCATGAGCAGCATCTCTCATTTCAGCCTGTAGGATTTTTCCACGTAGCTGCTGACGAGCAAAGTTACTACCGGATGGGAAGGCTTCATAACCTTGTATACATTTCAAGAACCTGATGGGTTGCTGCAACGTCGAATTACTTATCCCTTTCAAAAGTGCCGTTAATCCTCGGCATACACAGCTGTTTGTGCCGGTCCGTCGTTCCACAGTATAGCAACTCCCCAACTTGTGCTAGCTAAGATGCCCACTCCGGAGTCGCAAATAATGGTTTTAGAGGGTTTCTATAAAGAGGATGTCATCCTAGACATGGACATCCCTCCGGGAACGGCCTTGTGCTCAGAGACGCCTGTGAAGATTTTCTGGGCAGACCGGTTCTTCAGCATATGTGTGGCTTTCCGCATCGCTATAGCCATGGAGTCATCGTGTTCGGTAGCAAAATGGCCTATGGTCATCCCCAAGATTGTGCTTCTGAGCCAGAACTGTTCACCGACGATTGCACGTACAAATCTAGAACTTTGATAATGGGCCACCAGGGACCACCGCTCGTTCGGAAATATACATGATCCTATCTCACCTTCCGTCTGTTCTGAGGACAAGAACAACCTACCTTGTCATTGTTGGGCGCCCTTTGTTGTGAATACTGTAATGGTTTAATGTGAGCAATTGGTAGCCGGACGCAGGCGATATTGATTTCCTTCCCCAGTCCTGAATGGATGTTGGCTCGGAATTAACAGACTAGAATCTTGGCTGCACAGGTAGTAATATTATGATGTAGCAAGGACACCAGTAGCAGTTTTTAGATAAATATGTGTGGATACGCGCTCTTTTTGAGATGTGCTATAGTCGTTTTAAATAGAGAAGGTTAGCAATGTGCTCCTCCCAATAATTAGGAATAGTAAAAGAGAGCGAAGAATGGTGCTTGCATGCAATAACCGAAACGACTGACGAAGGAAGATGGTGAAATACATCTGCAGTTAAAGAGTGGCCGCGTCGGCCTGGGGGAACTCAGGGACCTTTTCATCAGCACTATCGGAACTTGGTTCTTCAGTGTGGAAAGTTTGTTGTTGATCCTGTTGCGCGAGGTCTGGTTGGCCATGTCTGACACCAGCGGCGCTGGGTTGGTGTGTATCTACACCGTTGCCAAATGCTGTCCAGTCCATGAAATCACGCCGTACTTCGATGTAGTCGTTCGCAAATTCACCGATCTGGGCTCATGATTAAGTTGATAGAAAATGAAGAGTATGGTAAGGCTTACCTCGACTTCGTCAAGACCGAGTTTCTCGCCCTCAGCCGATGTGCGTAATTGGAGGCCAGGGATAATGTCGATGCACTTGGCGAGGAGAGCAGTAACGACGAACGTGTATGAACACGTCGCGCAAATATAGGCGACTTGGATGTAAAGCTGTTTCCAATTATGGTCGACCCAGCCACCAGGAACATTTGTGTTGACGCCATCCAGGGCGATGATGGAACGGGAAGCAAAAAATCCGTTCATCAAGAGACCCAAGATCCCGCCGACAGCGTGCTCAGCAAAAAGATCGAGTGCATCATCCACACCAAGAAGAGATTTAACTGGAGATGTGTCAATAAGTGCACTCCTGAGCGATCTAATAGTCTCACCTTTAGTTGCGTAATTACACACAGCACCGCTGATCATGCCCATGATAACTGCCGCCCAGGGATGAATGAATCCTGAAGCAGGTGTGGCTGCCACGAGACCAGCAATGGTTCCAGAACAGAAGCCAACCATAGTATACTTGCGCTCCAGACGATAGTCGAGGAGGCACCAAACGATACCGCCAAACGCAGCAGCAAGCATAGAGTTCCAAATTGCCATGATGGCGCGCAAGTTCGCCCCAAAAGCGCTACCACCATTGAAACCTAGCCATCCAAACCAGAGGATGAATGTACCCAAGTTAACCATGGAAACATTATGCGGTCTGAAGTTCAAGAGCTCCTTCTCCTGCCTGCGGCCAAGCACCCAGGCATAGGCAAATCCTCCTACCCCGCTTCCGATCTCCACGGGACCTCCGCCTTTTGAATGAAAAAGATGTCAGAGAGTACGTACATCAGTAAAGATAATTAATCAACCTGCATAATCGAGAACGCCGTATTTAAAAGCCCATCCGTTTACATTCCACGGCCAGCAAGCGAGGGGGCAATAAACCAGGGTCATCCACAAAAATGTGAAAATGATAGCCGGAAGAACCCGTCCACGCTCGGCGATGCCGCCCACCAGGATTCCTACAGTGACGCATGCGAATTCCATCTGATAGAATGCATACAACAGGTCAGGAATTAGCGGAGAACCTGGTGATGGGTCGCCGAGGACACCCATCAGACCAAAGTGGGCAAGGTTGCCTATGAATCCATTGGTAGCTGTTGGCGAAAACGCCAAAGAGTAACCCCAGAAGTACCACTGAAAGATACAGATTGAATTGCTGGCAGTAACTGCCCAGATAAGGGATAAAGCGGATTTTCTTCTTGCTAATCCGGAATACAGAAAAGCTGATATAACACCGTGAGTGAGTTGATGTGAAACCCAGTGTGAGAGATATTTGCGAACCGAGACCTGGTATCATAAAAGATACCATGGCACCTGCCACGATTATAAAAGAGACATCTCCACGGTCGAACCTGTGGTATACGATGAGAATACTACAGCGGTAGATATGCTATTGGCTCACTGAGTGATATCTCCTGCAGCGCACGATCATTAGCATTGATATTGTGCCTTGATTGCTGTGATGGTAGTTGTGGAGCTCACTTTTATGCAAAATAGCATTCAACACTTCCGAGACACTCTGAACCATCAGGTCGAATGTAGGTCTGGCGAGGAGGATACGCTTGGTGCGTTGCGTCTGTCCAACAGTCGCTGCGGTGCTGGAGCTTTGAAACTTGACATTGACGTTGACATGTAAAAAAAACGAACGAAGTGATTTCATTGGTCGGATAACAAACGGCGCTCTTAGATAAGAACAAGCGCTCCTTGACAATGCACTCTTGAGTCATGCGCACGGCCTCCTCATGACATCCAACGACAACAATTCGGACTGGACTTGGCATAGATCGATCCGAATAGCTTGATCAGTTGAACACGATCGAGTCTTATATCTGAAATCGTGTCCAATTCATGCAAACTCAGACTTCATATCTACGTCTCCTAGCTGCTGGCTCCAATGCTCGCGGTCAGCTAGCCATCGGTTCTGATGATGATTCCCATACTTTCAAACAGTGCCGCTTCGTAAACTGCATGGAAGGCACACTTCCTCCCAATGCGCTCGGGATCTTGCAGCTTGCAACTGGAGCAAACCACACTCTCGCATTGCTGGAGTTTGGTGACGGCCGAAGGGGGCTTTGGGGCTGTGGAGACGGACGCAGAGGGCAGCTGGGTCCTGAGTACATGGGGCAGTTGACAGAATTCACGCCGATCAGCACGCAATTATACAAAAATTATGCTTCTCAAGGATACACCTGCTGTCTCATTGCTGCCGCTTGGGAGACATCATATCTTGTTTTAAAATCGCCTTCCCGACCAGACGTGATCATCTCGATGGGTTCGAATGACTTTGGAGCACTCGGTGTGGGCACAAAACAAGCCATGGCAACATCAGCAGTCGTTTCGTTTGATCCACCTCACTGTCGAGGGACGCTCTATTGATTTAAATGAGCTCATTGTCGAGTCCTATTGTTGCAGGACCTCGTCATGTCGTACTTCATGTGCGAGCCATTCTCAATAATGAACATACGCTCAGTCGGCTGGGGTTTGGCCAGACATGGCCAACTAGGGGACTCGAAGGTCGTGAATTATGACCGCCCTTACATCATTTCACTTGATGTATCTTCAGATCAGGTGCAAACATGTTCTCTCGGTCTCCAGCACACCATCATCTGTCATCAATCAGGGCGGATGACAGCCTTTGGATCTAATAAGAAAGGACAACTCCATGGGATGGATTCTTTGGGGCGTGTTCGACAAGTTGGGTGCACGTGGAATGGGACATATCTTCTCAAAGACGACGATGAAAATATGCTTCTATCAACGGGAAGTAATGCCCGTGGTCAACTAGGCCGGGAATCCCAAGTCGAGGATAACGGGGTCACTATTGGGCCTGTTGAATTTACCTTATCCCTCGACGGCAGATTGCCTTCACTGAGATCCTTTGCTTGTGGCAGCGAACATGTTATGGCAGTGATCTCTCCATCTGGCTCGTCAGACATGGAAGTTTGGGGTTGGGGGTGGAATGAGCACGGTAACTTGGGGCTGGACCATACGGATGATGTGACAAAGCCCATCCAGATCTGGCCAGCAACACTCGAAAGACACGAGCTGGACGGACAAATCACTCGAATATGGGCAGGAAATGGGACCAGTTGGATACTATTACAAATATAGTATACAGCTATGCCGAAACGCGATGTATACGGGACAGAAAAAACAGTCAACTTTTGAAGTTGCAGTGCAGGGGTGAGGTCACTGATCATCCAAGAGGTCCATGTCGGTATGAATTTGCCGGACGGTGGTTTCCTTCAATGTGGCGAGCTGTAACGACGTATGAGCATCTCCTGGAAGCAGTAGAGGAACTCGTAAAGTTTGATACCCTTCCTATCAACAACTTTGATGCAGAGCGTTAGCTTGCTGGATGCGATAGAGGTCAGAACATGAGGGCCAACCTGAGTAGCGTCCTTGGCTTCGTTATAACGGTGCAACAGGTTTATGTGTCTTGATACGATAGCCTCGGCGCTCTCGTCCTTACTATAAATTAGTTCAAAGGGTCAGTGTGTTTCGTCGGAGTCGATTATCTGCTCCAACCCTATCCTCTTCTGCAGGACACCAATTTCTGCCTGAAGTTTGTCGATGAATTCCTTTTGCTTCTACACAGAAATATGAGCACGCTCGTTGTACGAATTTAACTTTCAATCTGACGTACCTTGGCAGATGTCGTGGCATGCATGATAGTCTGTTCTCCTGCAACACGAATATATAGAATTTCAGAAGTGATGGCGCAAATCTGCGCGAATGCAACGCGTTGTTGACCTTTGTTTGTGCATCTGGGCTCGGGGTAAGGGGCCCATTAATCACCGTGACTTTAAATGCTAATTAATAGTGAATGACAACTTTCCAATGGGTCCTGCAGGTGAACAACATATATTCGTCATTACCTGCGTCCATGTGGTGTGTTCAGGATCTATGAAGTATTGCTGTGTGGCAGCATATCATGCCACACAATGTCAAGGGGAAATGGCACTGTGCTGTCTTCTCTGCTTTCTTGCTGTGGTGAAGCATGGTAGTAACAGGGAGGTGATAGAATCAGAAATGAGCACTTTGCACAAGAAGTACTGCAGTAATGAGGATCTACCAGTTGTTTGTTGCCCATTCATTACTTTCCTAATGGCTATGTGCTGGAGCACGAAGTTCATTACTCCTGGTAACCCAAATGTTGTTTATGGTCAATATTCTCCACTCGATGAGAACATTGGAAGTGACAGTGGAGGTTTGTACCTTGTTATTGATGCAGACGACAACTGAATCTGTTCAGCATACAATAAACAAGATATTACCGTAATTGACCTCACTGAGGTGAGGTTGCCAATGTATTGCTTCGTTAAAGCTGCAAAGAAGGCAAGCAATGGGGAGGACGAAGTCACTCCACCTCCATGTGTGCTGCTCTCTGCATGCCAATATCTGTGTGCATATACAGAAGGTGATTTACGTGGTAACGGGTATGTCACAAAACTTGACAATGTGAAGTTAACAACCATGGGCACTCTGGTATCGGTTTGGCCAAAGGAATACAAGAGGGCCGAGATTCCTCAAGATGTTGCTTCTTTGGGATCTGAGGCAGTTAGCCTCATGATCAGTGAGGGAGTCAGAAAGCTCATCGGGATGCCTTTGTTGCAATCAGTTGCACCAGAACTATTGTCGAAATCAAAAGTACCAGTTCCAACCATTACTGTTACACAGGACACCCATGACATGTACGACATCAAAAAGGTGTATGATCTTTGGCAGGGTGGGAAAACATTTTAGGTTTATGGCGCTCTGCAGGATTTTTTGCTGTTTCCTCACAATGGAATGCCATTATTGCACAGTGTTGTTGAGGAGAAGTTGAGCAACAAGAACAGTGTGCTATCACTTGCAGAGATAGCTCTATGAGACGATCAGGTTGAAGAAATCTTGAATATCTATGGCAACAGGATTAGAAAACTTGATCTTTCCCATAATTCCTACCTCATGGCGAAGATCTTCCCAAGGATCTTGCAGCTGGCTCTGCACTTGAACACCTTAGTGACTCTAGGTTGCCCTTTGATAGAAAATGACCACGTTTATCAGCTCCTGTGGGACAACAGGAATCTTTTTCACTTGCTCAATGCCTTCTCACATCCCTCTCTTTTGCAGCCTCTGGAACTTGTGCATGAAAACATGCCATATCCCATTACGTTCTCCTACATACAAGCCTTAGATATGCATAGACATCTGGTTGCATGCACCCTGCCATTGTTCCAGCCATCTGTCATCATCCGCATTATCCTAGATCTCATGGCATCATTCCAGCCATCTGTCATCACTTGTGCTATGCTGGATCTTGTGGCATCCAACCCCAAAGATTCATCATGGCAACATGATCCTCTCAGACACGTATCCTCTGTCACTCCTGCAACTTTGTTCTCTGGCTTCCGCAAAGCCCACAGCGAAAACAGAGAGGTCACATGTATTCTGCAGTATTCACTGTGAGGTCTGCAAGGAGAAGGCTGGGTATTTGCATTGTATACCCCACCAAGAGTCAGCACTGGGGATAAAATGGAAAGAGATCAACACCATACATATGCATTTGTATGTTTCAAACCACCCAAGAAAGTCAGAGAAGGAGAAATGTCTGGTCCTAACCTCAATGTCAATGCAGAAGGCATGGAGATCCATACATTTCGGTCATGGCTTGACCAGATTGAATTGGAGGATGAACCTGCTGAGTCTGCTGAACTGGTCCAAGAGCTTGATCACCATCTTTTAGACCTTCAGCTGGACCTCAATTACAGATTGAAACCAATGCTGGAGGACGATCTTGATTTTGTGAAGAGTATACAGACAGCGCAATGACAGCCACATGAATATAGGAGCAGTAACATCGAGAATCTTGTTGTTTACTGTAGCTCGAAGTCAGTTATCAAAGCATGTATATGAGCATACTGTCACAACTACTAACCCTGGCCCAGATAAGGAGACCATGAGCATTTGTACTTGACACATCTCGCCCTGCCACTGCCCACATTTTGCATACTCCAGTAATTCCATGCCTGCGTACTTGTTCATGAGATCTGGAATACACACCTGAACACCCTTGTGCAGGCCCTCAAGGCCTCATTGACATCAACCATCCATGTCATCAACCATATACCCTTTGTCACATCTTGACACTGTCACTATTCACCCCATCACTACTGTTGAATGCTGCATCTTGCCCAGGCACAATTTCATTGTTGCAGCTGCCAGTTGTGATGCATGTGCTGCTCTCATTGGAAGTAGGTAAATCTTGTTACTTTGTGAGCCTCCAGTGTGCAGCTGCTGCCATGACTCATTAGCAGTTGAGGCTAAAGTTTGCATATGCTATTATCAATTATTCATGCGTGTGTGCACATGTCCATGTAGGGGGTGGATTTAGTCGTTGTAGCATTGTATAAGGGTTTGACACTGGCCCCATGCCACCGGATGGCAACCTTGACTTGGCAGCTTGCAACTTGCAAGACATTGTTTTGAGTCTTCAACCATCGTCTCTGACACATGCCAAAATGTTGAACATGGTCACATGCCACCACTGTCCTGGGACCTGTATTGAATGATTCGAATCCTTCATGGACAAACTCCATCCTGGATTCATCTGTGAAGATGTAGTTGAACTGCTGTAGGTGTTGACCCCATGTGCATCCATAATCAGTTGTTATAGGTTCATGAAATCAATATTAATTCACCCACCTCTGCTCTAAACTTTCCCCCCAATCCTCCCTTCTCTGTCAGACTCCCTTTTCTCCTTGACTCCTTGTGAAGAAATCTCTTTCCAATTTCAGCCCCATCACTCAAAGTTCGTCATCTACTTCAGTAGTAGAACCATGAAGTACTAACCTCTGCACACATCAGCTTGTTCTTCATGTTCCTCACCAAGAAAAAGACAAGGAGCATGTATTGAATGTAGGCACCATGCCAGATAGTGCATTCTGACTTGTGCATGCACACTTGACAAATCAGCATGTCACCTGCATGGTAGGGGTACTATCAGTCAAAGACCTCATGTTACGAACTTGGATGGTTCTCTCGTCACAGGCTCAGAAGAGAGCCTCATTGGCGACAATGTCTGTGGTGAGCAGGTTCTTCCCTTCAGATAAGAAGGTGGGGTTCATTGATACAGACTAGAGGGCTTGATACCTCTGAGGCTGGATCAAGGATTTGGTCTAGAGGGCTGGCACCTCTAAGACAGACGATAATCAGGCTATCAATGAGGAGTGCTTGAAGAGAGCCCCTTCAGTGACAAATTCTGTATCATACGGGCCACCCGACCTACATAATATCCCGTATGAGACGGGCCAGCGGACCATGGGCCCATGTTGTGTATATCCTCGATGATGACGGATGGGCCGGGAGTACAATTATTTCCGATGGGTACGGGTGGGCCCATGTATGCCAATGATATATATATTGTTGATGTTGACGGATGGGCCGGGGAAATATGATGATTCATGGAGATGGGTGGGCCCATGCAGGTAAT